>JBAKBP010029589.1:0-26925 GCA_037953745.1 Lithodes maja
CTGACTAAAATCGTCGAACAATACCTAGAAGACAGGACTGAAATGCTTTATCGGATCTCGAAAGGGCTACTACTCTTGAATTCATAAGCAGTAAGACCAAAATTGATGATGATTTGCGCAGGAAATATCGTTCGCGTAACATTGGCTATACGCTTGGTGGCAATCGTCTTGATATTTCTTTAATCCCCCAACGACCGACCGCCAGAGAATGGACAATAGAACACAATAGCCGGTGAAAATTGACGGTTCTAGCAGACAATATGGAATTAATAATTGTTTTTGTAATTTTCTAGCATTATTTTTTTTAGTTTGCTCTCGAAACCCCCTTCAAGTTAAGAAAAAAACCGCCGCCCCAGACTCCCCTCCAAGCTAAATTTGTACATTTATCGCCTACCCAAACCACTTCAAGCTAAATTTGTAAATTTTTCGGTAGAAAAATGTCTTGGCCGAAGGCCGATTTCCCTTAAGCTACAGGCTCGCTATCGCTCGCCAGGAAAATATCGACACCTGAATGGAAGGAAGCGTCTTACAATAGCCAAATCTTGTCCGGAATATAAACGCTATCTGAATGGGGAGAAACGTCTAAAATAGCCAAACTAATGGGGCGAAACGGCACAAAAGGGGTAAATAATCTTGAATTCGTACGCAACAAAATAAACATTGATCGAGCGCAGGAAATATCGTTCGCGTAACACTGGATATACGCTTGGTGGCAATCGTCTCTATCTCGCTTTAATCCCCCAACAACCGAACGCCAGAGAATGGACAATCAAAGTAACAGCCAGTTAAAATTGACGGTTCTAGCAGACAATATGGAATTAATATGGTTACCTCAATTTTCGACCTTTTTTATTTATGTATTTATTAGTATTATTGTTTTGTTTTTTTTGCTCTCGAGACCCCCTTCAAGCTAATAAAAACCGCCTACCCAGTCTCCCCTTCAAGCTAAATTTGTAATTTTTTTGCCTACCCAGACTCCCCTTCAAGCTAAATTTGTAATTTTTTTGCCTACCCAGACTCCCCTTCAAGCTAAATTTGTAATTTTTTTGCCTACCCAGTCTCCCCTTCAAGCTAAATTTGTAATTTTTTTGCCTACCCAGACTCCCCTTCAAGCTAAATTTGTAATTTTTTTGCCTACCCAGTCTCCCCTTCAAGCTAAATTTGTAATTTTTTTGCCTACCCAGTCTCCCCTTCAAGCTAAATTTGTATTTTTTTTGCCTACCCAGTTTCCCCTTCAAGCTAAATTTGTATTTTTTTTGCCTACCCAGTCTCCCCTTCAAGCTAAATTTGTAATTTTTGTGCCTACCCAGTCTCCCCTTCAAGCTAAATTTGTATTTTTGTTTGCCTACCCAGACTCCCCTGCAAGCTAAATTTGTAAATTTTTCGCCTAACCAGACTCTCCTTCAAACTAAATTTTTGCATGTTTCGGTAGAAAAATGTCACGGCCGAAGGCCGATTTCTCTTAGGCTACAGGCTCACTCACAGCCAGTGAAAATTGACGGTTCTAGCAGACAATATGGAATCAATATTGGTTTTGCAATTTTCTATCTTGATTTTTTTTTAGTTTCCCCTGGAGACCCCCTTCAAGCCAAGAAAAAACGCCTACCAGTCTCCCCTTCAAGCTAAATTTGTAAATTTTTCGGTAGAAAAAAAGTCTCGGCCATAGGCCGATTTTTACCTTAAGCTACAGGCTCGCTGTCGCTCGCCAGGAAAACATCGACAACTGAATGGGAAGAAACGCCAAATCTTGTCAGGAATAAAAACGACATCTGAATGGGGAGAAACGTTGAATATCGCCAAACTAATGGGGCGAAACGGTACAAAAGGGGTAAATAATCTTGAATTCGTACGCAACAAAATAAACATTGACCGAGCGCAGGAAATATCGTTTGCGTAACATTGGCTATACGCTTGGTGGCAATCGTCTCTATCTCGCTTTAATCCCCCAACGGCCGGATACCAGAGAATGGACAATAGACAATAATAGCCGGTTAAAATTTACGGTTCTAGCAGACAATATGGTGTTGGTGGTGTAATGGTTTAGATGCTTGTGGTGTCCCGAGTTCGAATCCCGGGAGGACCAAATGCCTTCATTAATTTATGTAAGTGCATTTGGGGTTTGTAATTCTTTTAGTTTGCCTTCGAGACCCCCTTCAAGCTAAGAAAAAAATACCTTCCCAGTCTCCCCTTCAAGCTAAATGTGTATATTTTATTCGCTAGAAAACTGTGTCTGCCAAAGGCCGATTTCTCTTAAGCTACAGGCTCGCTGTCGCTCGCCAGGAAAAAATCGATACCTGAATGGGAGGAATCGTCTTACAATCGGCAAATCTAGTCAGGAATAAAATTTACTTCTGAATGGGGAGAAATCTTGTAAGGAATAAACTCGACTTCTAAACGTCTAAAATCGCCGAACTAATGGGGCGAAACGTATCTATTGCATTCTTATCTATATCGCTATAATCCCGCAACGGCCGGATACCAGAGAATGGACGATAGCAAATAATGAACTGTGGTAATGTAAGTGTTATACCGGACATCCAACCGGCTCTGAAACATAACGGAGAAATGGAATGGAGATCGGATGGTGGGGGTTGGGTGCTGTTTATTTCGCTCGAGGATCGGCAGAGGGCTGTTTCTGAGCAGTATGATGTGCAGAAGTTGCGTGAAAGATTATAGGATAGCATCGAGGGAGTTTGAGCTAAAGTGCATTCAAACGCTGGTAACGCTGCTTTTTTATTCGTGTGTATATAAAAATCTCTCAATCTCTCAATCTCTCTCTCTCTCTCTCTCTCTCTCTCTCTCTCTCTCTCTCTCTCTCTCTCTCTCTCTCATATATATATCGCCCTCCCCCCCCCCCCCCTGTAGTGGTTAAAGGTTTTAATATTGACATCAAAATGAGGCGAAAGGTTTCAAAATCGCCAAACTAACGGAACGAACGTTCCGTTCCGTTCCGTTCACTTTTTGGGGAATTTTTGCATGTATTCATTATTTTTCTAGTTTTCTCCCTAGACCTCCATCAAATTAAAAAAACAAACATCCATTAGGTCCCCCTTCTAAATTAATTTGTACATTTTTCGGTAGAAAAATGGGCCGGTTCTTCCAACATTACAGGCTCACTATCATTCGCCAGGGAAAAAATCGACACCTAAATAGCACGAAAGGTCTAAATATTGACGAAGAAATGGGGCGAAAGGTCTTAAAATCGACTAACTAATGGGGCAAACAGCTTAACATCTGAAAAGTAATGGGGCTAAACATTAGGGAGAAAGTGGTCCAGAAAAACGGTCTGTCTCCCCTTAATACTGATACCAAGAGATGATGTATTTTATATGACTGAACATTTTGTAGTACCGTACTGATATTAAATTTAATCAACGTATATAATGCACATTTATTTATCTATCTATCTATCTATCTATTGCCGGACGCCGCTATCGCTCGCCAGGAAAAAAATCGACACATGAATAGCACGAAAGCTCTTAATATTGACAAAGAAATGGGGCATAAAGTCTTAAAATCAACAAACTAATGGGGGCAAACGTCTTAAAATCTCAAAACAAATGGGGCTTAACACGAGGGAGAAGGGGGGTCCATAAAAAACGAAAAATATTAATCTAAACTTATTAAAAAGAACACGAGGAAGGGGGTCCAGAAAAACAAAATTACCCCTCTAAACTTATTAAAAAGTAAGGTATGAGTAATAAAGGTTAAATCAAAGAGATGATGAGTTAGCCGCAGTGGTGGGTAAGGTGGTGTTGTTGTTGTTGTTGTTGTTGTTGTTCCCCCAAGCTGCCTGGCCGAACAGCCCCAAGGTGTATGTGTTACCACCGGGAAGTAGTGTAATCAGGGATTTCACGAAATCCCTAGTGAATTTGTGAAATTAGATATTTCAAATCCAAATATTTCTGATACCATGATATATATTTAGGAAATGTTTTGGTGACAGGTTAGGTTAGGTTAGGTTAGGTTCTATGAATTTTCAAATTTTGAAAGTTCATATATATATATATATATATATATATATATATATACCCCGTTACTGGGGAATTAAGACACTAAAATGGTGTACAAATAAACGGATGGCCGTTTTCTCCTTATAAAGAATTTAACACACACACACACACACACACACACACACACACACACACACACACACACACACACACACACACACACACACACACACACACACACACACACACACTCTCTCTCTCTCTCTCTCTCTCTCTCTATCTATCTATTGCCGGATGCCGTGATCCCCGAAGGGGATATATACAGTATATATATATATATATATATATATATATATTGTGACGCACCCAGTGCGTGGCAACGCAACCTGATTGTACTCCTTGGTACTCCACTGTACCGCCCGTACCACTGTACCGTGCTGGCTACCGTCAGCAGCTATGTATATTGAGTGTGACAACTTATAACTATGTTCTTTGTATCTCTGCAAAGGTCTCGTCATGTGCTAACCAGTGGTGGGTTTTGTTTTAAGCCATGTCGAGACCTTCCATTTAATATGTAGTATCAATAGAGAAGTTGATAGATAAGACAATGGGAGTTCAGAGAGAGAGAGTGAGTTAGGCTTCAGAGCGAGAGGGTAGCAACGCGCCACGCTGCCGGGGGGGTGGTTGCCAGACGTATTGACTGGTTGGCAGCCTTGCGCTTATAGCTGGGCGCGACAGGGTTGGTAGTCCATTGCCGCCTGCCTATGCTGCCTGGGCTGCCCATGTTGTCGTACAGCACATTGCCTGGAGGCTCGCTGTGTGTTCCATGATCAGGTTGCCTAGAACCTTTGAGATTCTAACATCCCTTGCCCTCTCTCCCAATTTCTCACGGTTGCACTCTTTCTCTCTGACGACATTACTCTCATTTCATTCTTCTCTCTATTTAAATGCATAACCTTCCCTTGAGGTCCTAAAGGAGTTTCAGCACTCACCTCTCGTATTACTCTTAGGACAAGCATATATTTACATGTATTAGATTTAAGGGGTTAATGTGAACAGCGATCTTCTTGATGAGGATAGTTGGTGAACGTTCTACATGTTCACGAGTTATATGCCCCGCTCATCATCCAATTTGTGACTAGACTGGTGCCATGTGTAAGAGCCCGACCATGCCCAGGAGTTGTCTGTAGAGGGGCGAGGACTTAGCCTTGATTTGCATACCGAGCCAGGAGCGAGTGTAGTACCAGAGACTACAGCTCGCTCGTAGTGCCGGTATAGTAGAGTAACGTAATTTATCTGTCCTTGTGTTCTCTACAGTCTTTTCCTGGGTTCTCGCTTTCGGTGCTGGGCCTCGTTGTTCCTGTGACTTGGCCTGCTAGCTAGAACACATGGGGATGATGAGTGGGATATATCTTTATTTTACTATGCATTGCAGCTCTCTTTAAGTATATGTATGTAACACTTTACAATACACATTACTCACACACAAGACAACACTATTAATACTTTCATGTATCAATTAACTGCACTGTCGTTTTGCTGCTGTGTCCGGAGTTCTATTGTGTAGGGCGCATACGGACTCAGAGGGGAGACAGAGTGAGAGAAGCGAAGTAGCCTATGCGGTAGTAGGCTACCGGCGCAGTACTGTTGCCTGCAACCTTTTAGTTATTCCAAGTATAGATTCATTATTATAATAAGTGACTACTATTTATGTTCCTTCCATGTGTATTATTAGGTATCTACTGGATCATAAACATCTTGTATGCTACATGCTAGTGCATGTTAGTAGGGGACAGTTATTCTAGTGCACGCGCTTTCAAGTAGGCGTGTACATTTGTCATTTAGCATTTCACTGTCATACCTTTAGCCTGCTTCTATTCTACATTATTAGAGGCTTAATATTAACGTAGTTTCCTGAGTATTGCATTTCTTTAGTAATAACGTAACCTATAAATGTCTGAGGGAGTTTAGCCTCATAGCCTACCCCTGTTGTACACTTTCGCCGAGTTAAGGTACCTCGTTACCATAGACGATAACTCTGTATGGCGTTGGTGCTTTTGTTGTCTGGAGCATATAGTATTTGGGACTGGAATCGAGCGTGTCGTTGTCACATAAGCCATTTCTGTCCTACGATCAAGAATCCCGAATATGTATTGCCGATCCAGCCGTAACAAAATGGCGACCTTGCACAAGATTCAGTAGTATCCTATCACATGTTTTTTGGAGAACTATTCTATGCTACCTAGTAGAGCTGGCTAGAATTTTCTTGCATATTGGAGGAATTTTTATTGTGTCATTATTGTATTGGTGGACTTGCAGATTGTTTCGTTAGGGGTGTCTAGAGTAGAGTCATTCAAGCATCTTTAACATTTTGTGAGTCGAGACTGCAATTAGTAATAAGCACTTTTTTTTTTTTATGAACAGCAATTGTATAACCAGCACTATGTCTAATGACTCATCATTTACGGGGGAGGATAACACGGTACAGCCTAGTGACCAGCAAGTACAACAGATATTTAGGGAGGGGAGTGTTATAAGTGGAGAGAGGGATGCCCGGGCATTTTTGCAGACACCTTTGACCGAACAGCGCCTGCAGGCTATTGATTGTTACGGTCTTCGCTGTTTAGCCACGGTTTTGGGGCGGGACTGTCCTGACAGTTGGCCCAAGAAGAATTTGGTGGCATGTTTGTTGGGTGATGGCAATGGGGCGGTGGGTGGAGTGGGGTCTTGGGGGGTTCCCTCCAAGCCTCCATTCCACTCTACCCCTGAGCTGGGCCCTCAGCCAGCGAGTCTTAGCACGATGCAGCAGGAGGGTTCTCAATGGCAAGCTGGCTTACCCGTAAACACGTCTCGGTGTGGATCCCCCATTTTGTGCTCTCCACCCCCAGGCCTGTCTCCTGAGATGTTATTTCAGCTAGAACTAGCTAAGCTTAAGTTGCAAGAGAGTCAACAGGCTAGTATAGAACGGATTAAGCTGCAGGAGACTCAGATACAACAGGCTAGTATAGAACGGATTAAGCTGCAGGAGACTCAGATACAACAGGCTAGTATAGAACGCATAGAGGTTGCTAGAATCCAAGCCAATCAGGATGCAACCAGGTACCAGGCTGAAATGGATGTCGAGAAGTCTAGAGTAGAGACCACGGGGCGTCATCTCGGTGGTGGGCACCGGGTTACAGACTCACTTTCGCATTTAATTAAGTTAGTACCCGCATTTGATGAGACAGCAGTGACTGAGTTTTTTGCTCGTTTCGAAAAGAAGTGTCGTGAGTATGACTGGCCGGAGGTTAAATGGGCAGCATTAGTTTCATCACGTCTAGTGGGTAAGGGGTTGAAAGCCTACGATGCACTGTCACTGGACGAGAGTGTCGTGTATGGACTGGTGAAGGAGGCTGTGCTCCGGGCCTACGAACTGCAACCCGAAACTTATAGATTGAAGTTCCGTGGCGTGAATAAGAAGAGCGACGTCAGTTTTATGGAGCACGCACGGGACTTAACAGATGCATGTAATAACTGGTTTCGGTCCGAGCACGCAGAGTCGGCTGAGGAAATTAAGCAACTTTTCTATCTGGAACAGTTTTACAAATGTACTGGAACCGATCTAACGCTGAACATTAAGGAAAAATGTCCCAAGACAGTAGAGGAGGCTGCCAAGATGGCAGACCTCAGATTATCATTGATTCGTGGTTGCGGTGCCGCTCAGAGGGCTGAGTCAGGGCAGAAGGGGCGCTATACCCCACCCACCAGAGTTTTCGATAATAACAAATCCTATGACACACATAACCACACTAAAAGCATTGCACCTAATAACACCTACAAACACAAGCCTCTCCCGTTTACTAAAGGTCAGGCCCCTTCTTCGCCCGCACAAGGGAAGAAGCCCATTGGGGATGTGAAATGTTACAAATGTCAGAAGCTAGGCCATTATTCACGTGAGTGCCCTAGTAACACTCCCGCTAAGCCGGTGTCATTGGTTCACAGTATCGGTGTGTCTCTGAAGGCTGCAGCAACTGCCCGGGGTAAGTTGTCAGCAGCTGAGGCACACGCGGTAAAGAAGCGTACGGAAGGCTCGACACCTGTCCGGGACACTTTCTGTAGCCATCGGGGGCACGGGTTTGTGAGCTGGGGGAGTGAACTACGGAGGGTTGACTTGCTGAGGGATACGGGGGCTTCGCAAACTTTGTTGAGGAACTTCACAGGGAAACCGATAAATGCGGCCAGAGTTGTTGTGGTGCAGGGTATAAATGCTACGAGGTCATACCCACTTGTGAGGTTGGAGTTGAGAGTGGGAGAGGTGTGCAGGGAGCTGGATGTAGGGATCGTTGAGTGTTTGCCAGTTGAGGGCGTCGACCTTCTTCTCGGCAACGACTTTGCGGTGCCCACTTCCGGGACTCCACCCTTAGTCGTTGCCGAGAGGGCGGCCGACGTGGATGGTGAGAATCGGGAATGGGTTGGGAGGTGCCAACAGGATGAGATGGCCTGTGTGGTAACCCGATCTCGCTCTGCGGCTCCTGCACAGCCTAGCACCCAACCTCGGGGACAGTGGAGGAAGGATCAGGAGAAGGTTGCTAAGGGCAGGAAAAGGGACATTGATTCTGCTGCACTTCTCGGTGATTCGGTACTTGGACCTATAATAAACACGGGAGTTGATTCTGGCCCAGATATGGTGTGTAACAAGGCAGAGTTGGGTAAGACTTCGCGTGAGGCAAGAGCTGTAGCGAGAGCCACTAAGGCAGTAGAGCCTACTAGCCGGGGTAATGTCTTATTACAAAACCATCTTGATGCATTGACGCCCAGGGACATTAGTGAGCAGCAGCTGCAAGACGCTAGCCTAGCTCGTTATAGCAATGGTGCCATAGAGTTGGAGGAAGATGGGGATGCGAAGCCGGGAGATTTCTTTAGGCTCAACAGGATATTGTACCGCAGATTTCTAGACCCCAAATCGAAGTGGGAGGGCGGTGCGAGGGTAGTAGACCAGGTGGTTGTTCCAAATAAGTATAGAGAGTCCTTATTGTGTCTGGCGCATGATGTGCCGGTGGCGGGTCATTTGGGGGTAACAAAAACATTGGCGGCATTGGGCAGGTTTTTCTGGTGGCCTGGGGTCAAGGCTGATGTCTGTGCATGGGTGGCTGGGTGTGCGACCTGCCAGACAACGGGGAAGCCTAACCAGACAATCCCGAAGGCACCTTTGTTTCCCATGAGAACGTGATAGCAGATTGTCTATCAAGGGTTGATGATCCAGGATAGTCGTGCACGGTGTGTGGGTTGAGCAGGAGTAAAATTAGGCTATCATAACGCCGTCCAAAAAGATTATAAAACAATAAAATAAACGAGAATTTTTTTTTTTAGTTTTGTAAGTCTTTATTGTTGTAGCATGATGCATGCGATTTTGTGTTTTATGTATAATTCACACTTCAGTTGTTGTGCACCTTTTGCAATTAGTGGCAGCTAAGGGTAGCAGGTCGGTTGGTTGCCTGTCAGATTTTGATAATGCTTCTAAGGTCGATTATCTAAAATCTCTCCTTGGTACTCCACTGTACCGCCCGTACCACTGTACCGTGCTGGCTACCGTCAGCAGCTATGTATATTGAGTGTGACAACTTATAACTATGTTCTTTGTATCTCTGCAAAGGTCTCGTCATGTGCTAACCAGTGGTGGGTTTTGTTTTAAGCCATGTCGAGACCTTCCATTTAATATGTAGTATCAATAGAGAAGTTGATAGATAAGACAATGGGTGTTCAGAGAGAGAGAGTGAGTTAGGCTTCAGAGCGAGAGGGTAGCAACGCGCCACGCTGCCGGGGGGGTGGTTGCCAGACGTATTGACTGGTTGGCAGCCTTGCGCTTATAGCTGGGCGCGACAGGGTTGGTAGTCCATTGCCGCCTGCCTATGCTGCCTGGGCTACCCATGTTGTCGTACAGCACATTGCCTGGAGGCTCGCTGTGTGTTCCATGATCAGGTTGCCTAGAACCTTTGAGATTCTAACATCCCTTGCCCTCTCTCCCAATTTCTCACGGTTGCACTCTTTCTCTCTGACGACATTACTCTCATTTCATTCTTCTCTCTATTTAAATGCATAACCTTCCCTTGAGGTCCTAAAGGAGTTTCAGCACTCACCTCTCGTATTACTCTTAGGACAAGCATATATTTACATGTATTAGATTTAAGGGGTTAATGTGAACAGCGAATCTTCTTGATGAGGATAGTTGGTGAACGTTCTACATGTTCACGAGTTATATGCCCCGCTCATCATCCAATTTGTGACTAGACTGGTGCCATGTGTAAGAGCCCGACCATGCCCAGGAGTTGTCTGTAGAGGGGCGAGGACTTAGCCTTGATTTGCATACCGAGCCAGGAGCGAGTGTAGTACCAGAGACTACAGCTCGCTCGTAGTGCCGGTATAGTAGAGTAACGTAATTTATCTGTCCTTGTGTTCTCTACAGTCTTTTCCTGGGTTCTCGCTTTCGGTGCTGGGACTCGTTGTTCCTGTGACTTGGCCTGCTAGCTAGAACACATGGGGATGATGAGTGGGATATATCTTTATTTTACTATGCATTGCAGCTCTCTTTAAGTATATGTATGTAACACTTTACAATACACATTACTCACACACAAGACAACACTATTAATACTTTCATGTATCAATTAACTGCACTGTCGTTTTGCTGCTGTGTCCGGAGTTCTATTGCGTAGGGCGCATACGGACTCAGAGGGGAGACAGAGTGAGAGAAGCGAAGTAGCCTATGCGGTAGTAGGCTACCGGCGCAGTACTGTTGCCTGCAACCTTTTAGTTATTCCAAGTATAGATTCATTATTATAATAAGTGACTACTATTTATGTTCCTTCCATGTGTATTATTAGGTATCTACTGGATCATGAACATCTTGTATGCTACATGCTAGTGCATGTTAGTAGGGGACAGTTATTCTAGTGCACGCGCTTTCAAGTAGGCGTGTACATTTGTCATTTAGCATTTCACTGTCATACCTTTAGCCTGCTTCTATTCTACATTATTAGAGGCTTAATATTAACGTAGTTTCCTGAGTATTGCATTTCTTTAGTAATAACGTAACCTATAAATGTCTGAGGGAGTTTAGCCTCATAGCCTACCCCTGTTGTACACTTTCGCCGAGTTAAGGTACCTCGTTACCATAGACGATAACTCTGTAGGGCGTTGGTGCTTTTGTTGTCTGGAGCATATAGTATTTGGGACTGGAATCGAGCGTGTCGTTGTCACATAAGCCATTTCTGTCCTACGATCAAGAATCCCGAATATGTATTGCCGATCCAGCCGTAACATATATATATATATATATATATATATATATATATATATATATATATATATATACCGGTATATATATATATATATATATATATATATATATATATATATATATATATAATATATAATTATATATATATAATATAATAAAGAGAGCACAGTTCACAGCTCTTTTTCGCGGGTTCATTTAGCGGTCAATTCAAGGTCGAACCCCCGCCAGAAGGTCTTCCCATTATCTCGTTGATCGAACACCACTGGCGAGAAAGAACAGCGAGGAACACCACTGGCGAGAAAGAACAGCGAGGAACACCACTGGCGAGAAAGAACAGCGAGGAACACCACTGGCGAGAAAGAACAGCGAGGAACACCACTGGCGAGAAAGAACAGCGAGGAACACCACTGGCGAGAAAGAACAGCGAGGAACACCACTGGCGAGAAAGAACAGCGAGGAACACCACTGGCGAGAAAGAACAGCGAGGAACACCACTGGCGAGAAAGAACAGCGAGGAACACCACTGGCGAGAAAGAACAGCGAGGAACAGAGCAGGGTGTGTTTAATGTCACGACCGATACCACTTGTTACTTTAAAGTCGGTATCACACCAGAGCTTTTATAGTCAACATTCGATGATCAACATCTTGCTGGCAATAGTTCTGGAATATTTTGCACTGGTATTGGAAACTAGACTGAGGATACTTGAATTTAGGTAACAGAAATAATACAAATGTTGAAAGAAATGAGAGAAAGAGAGAGAGTGAGAGTGAGTTAGAGTTGGAATTAGTAAGAGAAAGTGATGAGTTTCCGAAAGTGATAGAATGAGTGAGTGAATGTGCGTATGTGCGCTCGCCAGTGCGTGCATGTGACTATGCTCACGTACGAGTAACTGACCGTTTGTGGGTTTTCGAATCAATGCCTTTAACACCAATCACACTAAGAAAAATAATGAACAAAAACAAATACAAATATAGAACAAAATGAACAAAAACAAATATAGAACAAAATGAACAAAAACAAATACAAATATAGAACAAAATGAACAAAAACAAATATAGAACAAAATGAACAAAAACAAATACAAATATAGAACAAAATGAACAAAAACAAATATAGAACAAAATTAACAAAAACAAATATAGAACAAAATGAACAAAAACAAACAAATATAGAACAAAATGAACAAAAACAAATATAGAACAAAATGAACAAAAACAAATACAAATATAGAACAAAATGAACAAAAACAAATACAAATATAGAACAAAAAGAACAAAAACAAATACAAATATAGAACAAAAAGAACAAAAACATATACAAATATAGAACAAAATGAACAAAAACATATACAAATATAGAACAAAATGAACAAAAACAAATACAAATATAGAACAAAATGAACAAAAACAAATACAAATATAGAACAAAAAGAACAAAAACAAATACAAATATAGAACAAAAAGAACAAAAACATACAAATATAGAACAAAATGAACAAAAACAAATACAAATATAGAACAAAAAGAACAAAAACAAATACAAATATAGAACAAAATGAACAAAAACAAATACAAATATAGAACAAAATGAACAAAAACAAATACAAATATAGAACAAAATGAACCAAAACAAATACAAACAGAACAAAATGAACAAATACAAATATAGAACAAAATGAACAAAAACAAATACAAATATAGAACAAAATGAACAAAAACAAATACAAATATAGAACAAAAAGAACAAAAACAAATACAAATATAGAACAAAATGAACAAAAACAAATACAAATATAGAACAAAATGAACAAAAACAAATTCAAATATAGAACAAAATGAACAAAAACAAATACAAATATAGAACAAAATGAACAAAAACAAATACAAATATAGAACAAAAAGAACAAAAACAAATACAAATATAGAACAAAATGAACAAAAACAAATACAAATATAGAACAAAATGAACAAAAACAAATACAAATATAGAACAAAATGAACAAAAACAAATAAATATAGAACAAAATGAACAAAAACAAATACAAATATAGAACAAAATGAACAAAAACAAATACAAATATAGAACAAAAAGAACAAAAACAAATACAAATATAGAACAAAATGAACAAAAACAAATACAAATATAGAACAAAATGAACAAAAACAAATACAAATATAGAACAAAATAAACAAATACAAATATAGAACAAAATGAACAAAAACAAATACAAATATAGAACAAAATGAACAAAAACAAATACAAATATAGAACACAAAGAACAAAAACAAATACAAATATAGAACAAAAAGAACAAAAACAAATACAAATATAGAACAAAAAGAACAAAAACAAATACAAATATAGAACAAAATGAACAAAAACAAATACAAATATAGAACAAAAAGAACAAAAACAAATACAAATATAGAACAAAATGAACAAAAACAAATACAAATATAGAACAAAATGAACAAAAACAAATACAAATATAGAACACCTCCCTCTCTAAACCACTAGTAAATTACATACCTGTTTTCAATGCATGATTTTGCCTGGTGGTAATTGTAGGCCGGTTTATCGTATAATGTACTGGCTCACTAGCTGACCTTGAGGGAGACAAAAGGCAGAACTGCCTCTAGCGAGTGCCTCCCCCATAATTGAAAGAGTGACAGGGCCAAAATCAAGGGACGTTCGAGCCAAAATGCCTGGACACACGGAGTTTGAAGCAATTTAAGTCATAGGAGGAGGGAAAGACTGATTCTGGGAGAGAGTTCCAGAGCTCAGCTGTTTAATAGAAGAAAGTCTAAGAGTAACGTTTCACTCTTGGGTTGAAGAGTAGGGGTGGGATTGTTTTGCAAGATGGGTACCCCGTACCCTACGTAGAGGAGGAGGTATACACTGAGAGATCTCTGAGGAACACTGATTATTGAAGTAGCGATAAAATAGCGAGAGATGCAACATTGCAGCGAAGAGAGAGAGTTTGCAGAGAGTTGGAGTGGGCGGGAATTAATGATACGAAAGGTCTTCCTTTCTACTTTGTCTAGGAGTGCGGTGTGAGAGGATCCTCCCCACACATGTGAACAATACTCAATACAAGGACGCACTGTGCCCCTGTACAGAGCAAGAAGCTGTGCAGGGGTGAAGAACCCCTTGAGGCGGTTGAGCACACCCAGCTTCTGGGAGGCTGCCTTAGCAAGACTGGTAATATGGTCTTGCCAAGTGAGAGCAGAAGAAAAAGAGACACTAAGGATATTGAGAGAAGAGTTGATTTTTGCATTGTTGAAGAATAAGAGAAAGTCCTTTGGAGGTTCCTGACGGGTAGTAAGATGGATAAATTGAGTTTTGGGAGCATTAATTGCAACAAGGCTTGTATGTGTGTATATATATATATATATATATATATATATATATATATATATATATATATATATATATATGAGAGAGAGAGAGCAGCAGGCCACTCACCCCTAAGCAGACTAAGGGGACAGTAAATGCATGTGTAATGGATGCCAGGAAGGAAGGAGCGAGAGAGAGAGAGAGAGAGGGTGAGGGGGCGAGCAAAAAAATGTGTGCGTGTGAGTGAGTCACACACACACACACACACACACACACACACACAGACCAGCATATAGAGACACACACCTTCACACTGATACACAACCAACACACAGACACGCACACACGAACATACACGAACGAGAACAACGAACATGAGTGGGAAACAAAGAATGCAATTATCCTATGTAATATACGAACAAAAATAGTACGAATAGTTACATCGAAAATATATATGTATGTACAGTCGCGCTAATAAGTGATGTCTCGGCACCAAGTATGTTTTGATCAATAATTGGTATCAGCAATATCGAAGCTTCATTTCTACATATCCAATGAAATATACAAACATGTTCCTACACTTACCCACCCTATTCAACATCTGACAGACATTAATACAGCACAGAACAAGCTAAATGTTATGACAGCTTGGACATGACTTATTAGCGCGACCGTACTATCCTACATATTATAGCTACTCGATGTGATGTATGTGTATGTACGGTATGTACTGTAGCCTGGGTGAGGGCTGGTCCTATCCAGAGTGAGGTTTGGCATCCTCTACCCAACCTTAGCCATTTTGTCTGTCTCTTTTCCTGAACTACTACCCCCCCCCCCTTTGTAAAATTCACCTACTATAGACGAGACAGAGAAACGGGCTAGGAAACGCGAAAGTGGTCTGGGACCCTAAGAATAGGAACTTTAAATGTTGTTTCTGTTCGGGTTCTGTCTCGAGTCGACAACCCCCAGCTTTGGGATATGTGTCTGATCATACTGCATACATACATACATACATACATACATGTATGGTAGTCTATAATTTATTTTTTATTAATTTCACAACACCAAAAACCTCCAATGAAATTAATGAAAGCATATTATGTGATCCACCAGGATTCGAAGCCAGGTTATCACACACAGATTTTTAGACACCTTAACCATTACACCTCCAAGACGGTTAAAGGTTTATGCACACGCCTACGACTCATTCTCGAATGCTGGATATCAATCTAATCATATTCATATTCCCACCGCACTATGGTAGCCTAATGTTTAAGTGTAATTATGAGGTATCAAAATATTGTATAATTAATAATGCAACATAACAAACAAACACAGTAACAACAAACATAGTACTTACCTAATTAGGCCCTTCACGTTTCGCTTGATCCAAAGCCCCTGAAAAATAAAAAATAAATAATTAGTTTATTTCAATGATAAATATTTGAAATATTAAGGAGAGGTTTTTAGTTAGTTTGCTAGACTTCCATCAAGCTTAACATTACAGCCCCTAGACCCCCTTTCAAGATAAATTTGTACATTTTTCGGTAGAAAAATATCCCGGCCAAAGGCCGGTTCCTCTTAAATTACAGGCTCGCTATCGCTCGCCAGGAAAAAATCGACACCTAAATGGTACGAAAAGTCTTAAAATTGACAGAGATGGGGCGCAAGTTCTTAAAATCGCCAAACTAATGGGGCGAACGTCTTAAAATATCAAAAGCAATGGGGCTAACCATGAGAGAGAAAGGAGTCAAGAAAAGAGTCCCTCAAGTGGAAATCTCCCCTTAAACGCCACAGTAATACATATTTTGACCCGATGATGCTATATTCTATCACTGTGGCTATATCTAGAGGATTTTATTCAGTTTAGATAAAGGGTTAAATTTAATGGGTTCTAGATATTCTCCAAACTGTCAAACCCCACTCATAAGAATTCGAGGACCCCCTAATGTTATGTAATTACAGTACAGCTATCCAGATTGATTTCTTGATAATATTATAACAAACTTTTCAATAAATAGTATACCTGCATATAGTTTTGTAATTGACCACTTGCGAGTTTCGTTCTATAAGGAAGTTGGAGCTGTAGACATCGATATTTAGCGGAATTACCAGCTAAAATACGGTCGTAGTTCATTTATAAAAATACATACCATCCAATGCAACATACTCTTCAGACATCAGCAACCAACCTTATCATTGCATTTATGTTTGCTATCAATGTCTACAGCTCCAACTTCCTTATAGCCTGAAACTCGCAAGTGGTCAATTCGTGGACCCTCTATTTATTGATTGATATATTTTTGGTACGCAACTGCAACTATCCAGACTGAATTTTTGTATATAACTTGCTTTTTAATAAATAGTACCGTATAATTATATAGTTTATAGCTGATGAACAGAGAAGTAGAGTCATACATTCGTGTCCAGAGATATAGGCTACTTCCATAACTAGAAATAGGCAAAATCCACGCATATTTATGAGTGGGCTAGAGAAACTATGGTGTCCGAGTGTACATTCATAAACACATAACATTAATATCATCAAACTCTCTACATTATTATAACATTAAGGGGAGATTTGCACTTGAGGGACTTTTTTCTTGACCCCCTTCATCCCTCATGTCTAGCCCCATTGCTTTTGAGATTTTAAGACGTTTGCCCCATTAGTTTGGGGATTTTAAGAATTTCCGCCCCATTCTGTCAATTTTAAGACCTTTCGTGCCATTTAGGTGTCGATTTTATCCTGGCGAGCGATAGCGAGCCTGTAATTTAAGAGTAATCGGCCTTCGGCCGGGACATTTTTCTACCGAAAAATGTACAAATTTATCTTGAAAGGGGGTCAAAGGGGTGAAACTTTAAGATTGCTGAAGGAGTAGGAAACAAACTAAAAACCTCCCCTTAATATCACCATACTCTCACTACTCTCTACATTATTTTTATCACATGTATCTTCTTATATCGATGTTTACGGCTCCAACTTCCTTAGAGCCTGAAACTCGCCAATGGCCTCAATTGACCACTTGCGAGTTTCAAGCTATGAGGAAGTTGGAGCCGTAAACGTCGATATAGAACAGAAATGCAAGAATAATGTAGGTTTCAGATGGCTAAAAGGTGTGTGGATTGTCTACGGCTCCAACTTCCTTATAATATAGCCTGAAACTCGCAAGGGGTCAATTTAAGGGGAGATTTCCACCTGGAGGATTTTTTTCTGAACCTCTTTCTCCCTCATGTTTAGCCCCATTGCTTGTGAGATTTAAAGACGCTTGCCCCATTAGTTTGGCGATTTTAAGAACCCTCGCCCCATTTCTGTCAATTTTAAGACCATTCGTGCCATTTAGGTGTCGATTTTTTCCTGGCGAGCGATAGCGAGCCTGTAATTTAAGGGGAACCGGCCTCCGGCCGGGACATTTTTCTACCGAAAAATGTACAAATTTATCTTGATAGGGGGTCAAGGGGGAGTAATTTTAAGCTTGATGGAAGTCTAGGGAATCAACTAAATACCTCCCCTTAACCTCTGGCTTTCAATATTTTTCCCTAACTATATAATATCGTCTATGTCCTCAAATATGAAAGGGGTTAAATATTATGGGCTTTGAAATGGTGTTTTGTGTCTAGGTCAGTGTCACCGAGATTAATTAGTTAATTCAAAATATAAGTTTTAATAAATCTAATGTATTTATTTCACTCCCAACACCAAACATCACCCCATGAAATTAATGAAAGCGTGTGATCCTACCAGGATTCGAACCTGGGTTACTACATACAGATTTTAAACACTCTAACTATTACACCATCAAGACAGTTACAGGTTAAGGGGAGACTGGCCGTTTGTTCGATCTATTAATTCATTTATTCATATATTGTTTTACTTTCCTCCCTAGACCTCCATCAAGCTTAGAAAAACGCCCCCTAGACCCCCTTCAAAATAAATTTGTACATTTTTCGGTAGAAACATGTCCCGGTCGAAGGCCGGTTCCTCTTAAAATTGCAGGCTCGCTATCGCTGACCAGGAAACAATAGATACCTAAATGGCACGAAAGGTCTTAATATTGACAACGAAATGGGGCGAAAAGCGTTAAAATCGCCAAACTAATGGGCCGAACGTCTTATAATCTCAAAACTAGTGGGGCTAAACCTTAGGGAGAAGGGGGCCCAGCAAAACGGTCTGCCTCCCCTTAAGTACACGACTACGATTGTATATCCGTGTATCGAATACTGGACACCAATCTAGCCTCATCATGTACTCGCACCCAACTTAGTCTAAAGTTTAAGTGAAAGGAAAGAACATTTTATGGGGCAAACATCTTATAAGGGGGGGGTCACCGTGTTTTTTTGTCTCTCCTTTTCTCTCTTTCTCTGGCTTGTATCCATTCAGCCTCATTCAACCAACTGTTTTAACGCGTTTCTTCTCATCCAGGTGTCGATTTCTTCCTAGCGAGCGATAGCGAGCCAGCATTGTATTGAGAAATCCGGCTTTGCCGGAGAAATGTTTCTATGGAAAAATGTACAAATGTAGCTTGCTGTCAAAATAAAAATATATATATGCTGGCTCGCTACCGCTCGCAAGGAAAATATTGACACCTGGATGGGGGTAAACGTCTTAAAACAGTAGGCTGAAGTGGGTATAACAAGCCAAAGAGAGAGGAAGGGAAAGAGAAAAAAAGCGAGGTGGGCTCCCTTAAGGACCAACCTCACTATGAACTGTTCCTGAACTTTTAGGTATTAATAATCAAATCGATAATAAATCGTTGTCAGAATGTTGCTACCTAACAGTATCTATCTTGCATAAGTGCGCGGAATTTCGATGTGAGTATCCTAGGTTCGAGTCCTTGGAGAGCCACATGTATTTGTTGATTTCATTAATCGAGTTTAGAGGTGATGTTAGTCGGTGGATAAAACATAATAATTCTAGTTTCCAATTCCAATGCAAAAGATCCTTAAATTATTGCGAGGAAAAAACGTATTCATCGAAAATTTCCAGAAAAGCGCTCGTGTGACAGGGGATGTACCTTGAGGGGGAGGAGGAGGTAGGAGGGGTGGTGTGAGGATGATGATGGAGGAGCAAAGGTGAAATAGAGTGGAGGAAGGGAGGGGGGTGGAGGAAGGGAAGTGGGTGGAGGAAGGGAGGGGGGTGGAGGAAGGGAGGGGGGTGGAGGAAGGGAGGGGAGAAGGAACGAAGGTGAAGGGGGGGGGGCGGCGAAGGTGACAAGGGGGGAGAGAAAGGGGAGGAGAGAAGGTGGGGGAGGAAGGGGCGAGGGGAGGAGAGGAGAGGAGGAATGAAAGTGAAAAGGGGTGAAGGAAGGAAGGGAGGAGGGGGAGGAAGAGGAGGGGGGGGAGGAGGAGCGAAGGTTAAATAGGGTGGAGTAGGGAGGGGGGGGGAGAGGAGGTGAAGAGGGAGGGAAGAGAGGGGGTGGGGTACGAATAGGAAATGGGGGAGTTGCACACGGTGGCCTGTACTCTGATCCAAAAAAAGGGCTAGAGGAAATGGGCTCTTAATTTCAACACCAATGGTAGAAATATTAGCTCGAATACTCCCACCCACCCACCACTCCCTCCAGCTTACCCTGGCGTGAAAACAGTTGGAAAAAATATACCCAGCAATATGGAAAAACTGACACGGATTTTCGGATAGGCTTGGACGAAAGGAGATTAATTATAGTATACTGTTTCCAGTTGATGGTATATTGCCTTATCTTCATCTTAGTTACTCAGTTATTATATAGACTTCGTAGCGAGATATGTTGCTGATTGTGAAAACGTGACAAGATGATGATGCAGAGACACAGTAGTTGCATATTTATCCATTGGGTATCGAGAAATCAGCTGCTTAAGGGGAGGTATTTAGTTTGTTCCCTACTTTTTCATCAAGCTTAAAATTACACCCCCTAGACCCCCTTTCAAGATAAATTTGTACATTTTTCTACCGAAAAATGTCCCGGCCGGAGGCCGGTTGCTCTTAAATTAAAGACTCGCTATCGCTCGCCAGGAAAAAATCGACACCTTAACGGCACGAAAGGTCTTAAAATTGACAGAAATGGGGCAAAATGTCTTAAAATATCCAAACTACTAGGGCGAAGGTCTTAAAATATCAAAAGCAATGGGGCTAAACATGAGGGAGAAAGGGGTTCAGAAAAAAATCCCTCAAGTGGAAATCTCCCCAAGTATTCAATTTGCTCTCAGGTGAAATATACCGACTATAGTAGTCTACGCTATTTCTGCATATAAGATCTTAACAAAAATATATATATCATAAATTCGGGAGGAGGAGGAGGAATAGGGGAGGGAGGAAGAGGAGGAGGGGGAGGGGAGGGGAGGGAGGAGGAAGAGGAGAAGGAGAAGAATAAAGAGAAGCATGAGAAGAAGAGGGAGGAGTAGAGGAGAGGAAGGAGGAAGAGGAGAGGGAGGAGGCGTGTGTGAGTGTGTGTGGATGATGACCTAAACCAGCCAACCGAAACGGCCTCTAGTTCCCTGACTCCATGCTCACTCGCTCTCGCTCTCTCTCTCTCTCTCTCTCTCTCTCTCTGTAAATTAATAATGATTGTTATCCCTTTTCCTCAGTTAGGCTACATAGAGGATCACTGCAGGTATAAATTATTAACTATATAAGGTGTTCCTCACTTGTCAGCAGATACACTAAGGATCACTTATAGCTGTGTTATCCTATCAACCCTTCCCCACTATAACTTGACAATAATGTTGACCCCTTAACTTCTCATAACTCAAAATGAATGAAAGCAATCGAGCTGACATTTATATTATTTGGGAAGAGCCCACCAGGAAATAGATGTGGATATTTACAGCCAGTTTGCTCCCGGCCCTTTTGTTATGAGAAGTTAAGGGCGTCAAGATTATTGTCAAGTTCGTTGGCGCTACCTACACCATCTCCTAACCTTGCCAGGGACATTAGTCATAGGGCAGTACTTCCTTTTCAATCGTCCCTTACCCACTCTGAACCACTGTTGAACATTTTGAGCAGCAGTGATTTAGAGGGCAAGCAACCTCGAGGGGTCGCTAGATCTGTTGTTGCTTGACTTTCTTTGTACTCGCTGTGCACCCTTGAAAGTCGTCACCTTGTAACTGCTATGTACTGTAGAGTATAAACTGTATATGAACCAACCCCCTACCTAATCTCTCTCTCTCTCTCTCTCTCTCTCTCTCTCTCTCTCTCTCTCTCTCTCTCTCTCTCTCTCTCTCTCATTGGATACACGCAGACTACGAGGTCAGCTCATTGAAGTTTATAAAATACTTAATGGGTTTGAAAACGTGGATTATAGCATTTAGCCTCAATATGAATACAACACTCAACCATGGCTGGAAATTAGAATTGAAAAGGTTCAGCACTAGTATTTGTGGAAACTCTTTCACATACAAGATCTGTTCAACCTGAAACAAACTTCCCTCCAAAGTTGTAAAGAGTTCTTCAGTAGAGCAGTTCAAGAAGAGAGTAGATAGTATTTTGCACACTCTGTAAAGAGTGTAGTGCACTAAACAGTGTCTCTCCTTCCACTTCAAGTATCTCCTCGATATAGACCGCAAGGTCTCTGAGATACTATTTATTCCTTGTAACTCTCTCTCTCTCTCTCTCTCTCTCTCTCCCCTCACTTAACACCAAGCAATATCTCTATCGCCCCTCTATTTACCTCATATATAGCCAGACACTTTTTCTCCCGACCCCTCATTTCACCACAGTTTGTATTGGTCTTTTTCTCCCCTTTGTTTACAGTTAGCTTACAGGGAGTTTTTTTTTTATCTGGTTTACAAAGTCAGGGGAATTCTAGGTCCTGCTCTGGATAATTCTAGGTACTGCTCTGGATAATTCTAGGTACTGCTCTGGATAATTCTAGGTACTGCTCTGGATAATTCTAGGTACTGCTCTGGATAATTCTAGGTACTGCTCTGGATAATTCTAGGTACTGCTCTGGATAATTCTAGGTACTGCTCTGGATAATTCTAGGTACTGCTCTGGATAATTCTAGGTACTGCTCTGGATAATTCTAGGTACTGCTCTGGATAATTCTAGGTACTGCTCTGGATAATTCTAGGTACTGCTCTGGATAATTCTAGGTACTGCTCTGGATAATTCTAGGTACTGCTCTGGATAATTCTAGGTACTGCTCTGGATAATTCTAGGTACTGCTCTGGATAATTCTAGGTACTGCTCTGGATAATTCTAGGTACTGCTCTGGATAATTCTAGGTACTGCTCTGGATAATTCTAGGTACTGCTCTGGATAATTCTAGGTACTGCTCTGGATAATTCTAGGTACTGCTCTGGATAATTCTAGGTACTGCTCTGGATAATTCTAGGTACTGCTCTGGATAATTCTAGGTACTGCTCTGGATAATTCTAGGTACTGCTCTGGATAATTCTAGGTACTGCTCTGGATAATTCTAGGTACTGCTCTGGATAATTCTAGGTACTGCTCTGGATAATTCTAGGTACTGCTCTGGATAATTCTAGGTACTGCTCTGGATAATTCTAGGTACTGCTCTGGATAATATGGATTAGATACACGGGATTTACATGGTGACCGGTCAACTCAACCAGTAGACCATTTCAACCAGTAGCTCTCAACCAGTACCAAATCAACCAATACGGTTAAGTTAGGTTAGGTTAGTACTATATTTTGGCACTGGTTTGGTTGGTCTGGGTTAATTTGGTACTGGTTGAGAGCTACTGGTTGAAATGGTCTACTGGTTGAGATGACATGGAACCGATTTACATATGTTTATACAAATGTTGTCCCAGGAGGAAAGGGCATTAAGGGGAGGTTTTTAGTGTGTTTCCTAGACTTCCATCAAGCTTGAAATTACACCCCCATGACCCCCTTTCAGGATAAATTCGTACATTTTTCGGTAGAAAAATTTCCGGGCCGAAGGCCGGTTCCTCTTAAATTACAGGCTCGCTATCGCTCGCCAGGAAAAATCGACACCTAAATGGGACGAAAGGTTTTAAAAGTGACATAAATGGGGTGAAAGTTCTTAAAATCGCCAAACTAATGGGGTAAACGTCTTAAAATCTCAAAAGCAATGAGGCTAAACATGTTCATTTTTAACCTTTTCAGTAACAGTGACTTCCTTGTAACTCTATTTTGGGTTCTATTAGACGATTTTACTCGGTTTCAAAAGGACCTCCAGCAATGAGCAGGTTCCAACTATCTACCTTAAGGGGGGGGGGGGGGGTGTGACCTGTTTTGGTTCTGTCCTTTTCTATCTTTCTCTGGCTTGTATCCATTTGGCCCCATTCAGCCTACTGTTTTAAGACGTTTATCCCCATCCAGGTGTCAATTTTTTACTGGTGAGCGGTAGCGAGCCAGCATATTTTTTATTTTTGTTTGACAGCAGGCTAAATGTGTACATTTTTCGATAGAAAAATGTCTCCGGCGAAGCCGGATTTCTTCATATAATGCTGGCTCGCTATCGCTCGCCAGGAAGAAATCGACACCTAGATGGGGATAAACGTCTTAAAATAGTTGGCTGAATGGGGCCGAATGGATACAAGCCAGAGAAAGAGAGAAAAGGACAGAAATAACAAAAAGCAGGTCACCCCCCTTAACCCATTTCACTACCACACATCCTTCTTAAACTGTATAACATCGTCTAAATAAAGCTAAAATAACATAAAACAAGACATCGATACAGAAGGGGTTAATGCCCTGTTGGAGTGGTTGTGGTTGTGAATGTTGTCTGTAATGTAGGAGTTCACTATGGTTCACACGATACATTTTGATACAGCGTTATTGAAAATGCCTAAGGTTAAACAACATTATATCTTCTCCTTCCTTCCTTCCTCCCCCTCTCCCCCTCTCTCTCTCACGCACACACCAACATACAATAAAGCACACACACACACACACACACGGAGGAAGGAAGGACGACATGGTTGAGGTTCTGACGGAAATGAAGTGAAGGATGGAGAGAGAGAGAGAGAGAGAGAGAGAGAGAGAGAGAGAGAGAGAGAGAGAGCGAGAGATTGGGTGTGGGTGTGTGCGTAAAGGATGCAGAATGAAACACACACACACACACACACACACACACACACACACACACACACAGCCCGTAGCCTAGTAGGTAGAGCTCTCGTCTCACACACGAGGGGTCGGGGGTTCAATCCCCGGCCGGGCGGAGACAAATTGGGCTTGTCTCCTTTCATGTGTTAGCCTCAGTTCACCTAGCTGTAAATAGGTACCTGGAATAAGTGGACGACGTTGTGACGTCCCATCTGGGGTTGGCAAAAATGGTACAAGGCGAGATGGGTATCATATGGTTCACCTAAGCTGATGGCTACCTAAGCCTTCAGGCGAGACGGTACCGTCTATAGTGAGAATGGTACCATACAGATCCACCCTAAGCCTTCGTTTCCGATGTCGCCAATTGGCTAAATACAGACTACACACTCCTCCACAGCCATTCCAACAGTACATAAAACACTTAACATGCATTTCACGCAATACATTCCCAGTTAAAGAGGCGCGATAATAATGAGCTTAGCTCGCATTGCGTGGATTCCCCTTGACGAACAAGTAACTGAGTAACTGAGTAACACATATGCACACACACACACATACGCGCACACACACACACATACGCACACACACAAAATGATTAATTTTAGCCCAGCCTCGGAGTCCCCAGGGGGGGGGACCATAAATGCCCCCTCACCCGACCGACCATCCCCTGACGACCCCACACAATTACCTGGACCTCGGCCTGTTACTCTTTCTATTAATTTCTGCAACATTCGCGGACTTTCCTCTAACTTTCACTCTGTTGAGCACCATCTCTCCTCCTACAAACCTGATCTTCTCTTCCTCACCGAAACCCAGGTGTCTGTAGCAACATCCAGCAACCCCTTCTCTGTATCCTCCTACTTTCTCTATCCTAGTTTCAAAGCCAATGGCGGATGTTGTGCATATGTGCACAACAAACTCACTTGCTCTCGTGTTCCCGATTTCGACTCCTCTGAATTCTCAACTTTATGGCTCAAACTTTCCTGTCATTCTCTTACTAAATATTTCTGTGCTGTCTATCTTTCCCCTAACTCTACCAACTTTCCTAAATTCTTTGACTATCTAAACTCTACAGTGGAACACATTCTATCCATTTCTCCTTTCTCAGAAATCTCCATCTTAGGAGATTTCAACGTTCACCACCGCCAATGGCTCTCCTCTCACACTACTGATCCACCTGGTGAACAAGCCTACGTCTTTTCTATCCTAAATGACCTAGAGCAGTTAGTTCAGCAACCCACCCGTATCCCGGATCGCATCGGAGATCGGCCCAACATTCTTGACCTGTTTCTAACTTCTAACCCTTCTTCTTATACTGTCGATCTTTTCTCTCCTTTGGGCTCCTCCGACCATAAACTTATCTCTGTCACCTGTCCTATCTCTCCAGTACAGCCACCCGATCCTCCTAGCCGGCGGCGCTTGTGGCACTTTGGCGCTGCCGACTGGGAGGCTCTTCGGCAGTACTTCTTTGATTTCCCATGGAATGATTTCTGCTTCCATGGCCGAGGACCCTCGGAGAGTGCTGAACGCATTACCGAGGTAATCCTATCGGGCATGGAAGCATACATTCCATTCTCTTTCTCTCAGACTAATGCTAAAAAATCTTGGTTTACTCACGCCTGTTCTACTGCTGTCCGCAATAAGGAGGAAGCATTCAAACGGTACCGACGCCTTAAAACTCAAGACTCTCATTCTTCATATGTTTCTGCCCGGAATCAAGCCAAATCTGTTCTTCGACTTGCCAAACACTCTTTCATCAATAATAAATGCACTGAACTATCCAACTCTAGCTCTTCCCAAGCTTTCTGGCATCTAGCCAAAAACCTCTCCAACAATTTCTCTTCCTCGTCTTTCCCTCCCCTTTCCCACTCTGATGGCACAACCATCACTTCTTCCTCTGACAAAGCTAAACTCTTCGCTCAAACTTTTGCTAGAAACTCCACCTTGGATGATTCCGGTGCTATTCCTCCCTCTCCGCCCTCCTCTCTCTTACTTATGCCTAATATCCTAATCTCTTCTAAAGATGTACTTTCTACCCTCTCTGGGCTTAACACTAATAAGGCGTACGGTCCGGACGGTGTTCCTCCTGTTGTTCTCAAAAACTGTGCTTCCGTGCTGACTCCCTGCCTAGGCAAACTCTTTCGTCTCTGTCTATCCTCTAACGTCTTCCCTTCATGCTGGAAGTTTGCTCACATTCAACCTGTCCCAAAGAAGGGTGACCGCTCTCAACCCTCCAACTATCGTCCAATTGCTCTTATCTCTTGTCTTTCTAAAGTTTTTGAAACTATTCTTGCTTCCAAATTTCTTAAGCATTTCTCTTCTCATAATCTGCTCTCAGATCGCCAG
>JBAKBP010029590.1:0-26925 GCA_037953745.1 Lithodes maja
CAACGTGTGCTATATTAACCCTTGAGTATCAGCAACGTGTGCTATATTAACCCTTGAGTATCAGCAACGTGTGCTATATTAACCCTTGAGTATCAGCAACGTGTGCTATATTAACCCTTGAGTATCAGCAACGTGTGCTATATTAACCCTTGAGTATCAGCAACGTGTGCTATATTAACCCTTGAGTATCAGCAACGTGTGCTATATTAACCCTTGAGTATCAGCAACGTGTGCTATATTAACCCTTGAGTATCAGCAACGTGTGCTATATTAACCCTTGAGTATCAGCAACGTGTGCTATATTAACCCTTGAGTATCAGCAACGTGTGCTATATTAACCCTTGAGTATCAGCAACGTGTGCTATATTAACCCTTGAGTATCAGCAACGTGTGCTATATTAACCCTTGAGTATCAGCAACGTGTGCTATATTAACCCTTGAGTATCAGCAACGTGTGCTATATTAACCCTTGAGTATCAGCAACGTGTGCTATATTAACCCTTGAGTATCAGCAACGTGTGCTATATTAACCCTTGAGTATCAGCAACGTGTGCTATATTAACCCTTGAGTATCAGCAACGTGTGCTATATTAACCCTTGAGTATCAGCAACGTGTGCTATATTAACCCTTGAGTATCAGCAACGTGTGCTATATTAACCCTTGAGTATCAGCAACGTGTGCTATATTAACCCTTGAGTATCAGCAACGTGTGCTATATTAACCCTTGAGTATCAGCAACGTGTGCTATATTAACCCTTGAGTATCAGCAACGTGTGCTATATTAACCCTTGAGTATCAGCAACGTGTGCTATATTAACCCTTGAGTATCAGCAACGTGTGCTATATTAACCCTTGAGTATCAGCAACGTGTGCTATATTAACCCTTGAGTATCAGCAACGTGTGCTATATTAACCCTTGAGTATCAGCAACGTGTGCTATATTAACCCTTGAGTATCAGCAACGTGTGCTATATTAACCCTTGAGTATCAGCAACGTGTGCTATATTAACCCTTGAGTATCAGCAACGTGTGCTATATTAACCCTTGAGTATCAGCAACGTGTGCTATATTAACCCTTGAGTATCAGCAACGTGTGCTATATTAACCCTTGAGTATCAGCAACGTGTGCTATATTAACCCTTGAGTATCAGCAACGTGTGCTATATTAACCCTTGAGTATCAGCAACGTGTGCTATATTAACCCTTGAGTATCAGCAACGTGTGCTATATTAACCCTTGAGTATCAGCAACGTGTGCTATATTAACCCTTGAGTATCAGCAACGTGTGCTATATTAACCCTTGAGTATCAGCAACGTGTGCTATATTAACCCTTGAGTATCAGCAACGTGTGCTATATTAACCCTTGAGTATCAGCAACGTGTGCTATATTAACCCTTGAGTATCAGCAACGTGTGCTATATTAACCCTTGAGTATCAGCAACGTGTGCTATATTAACCCTTGAGTATCAGCAACGTGTGCTATATTAACCCTTGAGTATCAGCAACGTGTGCTATATTAACCCTTGAGTATCAGCAACGTGTGCTATATTAACCCTTGAGTATCAGCAACGTGTGCTATATTAACCCTTGAGTATCAGCAACGTGTGCTATATTAACCCTTGAGTATCAGCAACGTGTGCTATATTAACCCTTGAGTATCAGCAACGTGTGCTATATTAACCCTTGAGTATCAGCAACGTGTGCTATATTAACCCTTGAGTATCAGCAACGTGTGCTATATTAACCCTTGAGTATCAGCAACGTGTGCTATATTAACCCTTGAGTATCAGCAACGTGTGCTATATTAACCCTTGAGTATCAGCAACGTGTGCTATATTAACCCTTGAGTATCAGCAACGTGTGCTATATTAACCCTTGAGTATCAGCAACGTGTGCTATATTAACCCTTGAGTATCAGCAACGTGTGCTATATTAACCCTTGAGTATCAGCAACGTGTGCTATATTAACCCTTGAGTATCAGCAACGTGTGCTATATTAACCCTTGAGTATCAGCAACGTGTGCTATATTAACCCTTGAGTATCAGCAACGTGTGCTATATTAACCCTTGAGTATCAGCAACGTGTGCTATATTAACCCTTGAGTATCAGCAACGTGTGCTATATTAACCCTTGAGTATCAGCAACGTGTGCTATATTAACCCTTGAGTATCAGCAACGTGTGCTATATTAACCCTTGAGTATCAGCAACGTGTGCTATATTAACCCTTGAGTATCAGCAACGTGTGCTATATTAACCCTTGAGTATCAGCAACGTGTGCTATATTAACCCTTGAGTATCAGCAACGTGTGCTATATTAACCCTTGAGTATCAGCAACGTGTGCTATATTAACCCTTGAGTATCAGCAACGTGTGCTATATTAACCCTTGAGTATCAGCAACGTGTGCTATATTAACCCTTGAGTATCAGCAACGTGTGCTATATTAACCCTTGAGTATCAGCAACGTGTGCTATATTAACCCTTGAGTATCAGCAACGTGTGCTATATTAACCCTTGAGTATCAGCAACGTGTGCTATATTAACCCTTGAGTATCAGCAACGTGTGCTATATTAACCCTTGAGTATCAGCAACGTGTGCTATATTAACCCTTGAGTATCAGCAACGTGTGCTATATTAACCCTTGAGTATCAGCAACGTGTGCTATATTAACCCTTGAGTATCAGCAACGTGTGCTATATTAACCCTTGAGTATCAGCAACGTGTGCTATATTAACCCTTGAGTATCAGCAACGTGTGCTATATTAACCCTTGAGTATCAGCAACGTGTGCTATATTAACCCTTGAGTATCAGCAACGTGTGCTATATTAACCCTTGAGTATCAGCAACGTGTGCTATATTAACCCTTGAGTATCAGCAACGTGTGCTATATTAACCCTTGAGTATCAGCAACGTGTGCTATATTAACCCTTGAGTATCAGCAACGTGTGCTATATTAACCCTTGAGTATCAGCAACGTGTGCTATATTAACCCTTGAGTATCAGCAACGTGTGCTATATTAACCCTTGAGTATCAGCAACGTGTGCTATATTAACCCTTGAGTATCAGCAACGTGTGCTATATTAACCCTTGAGTATCAGCAACGTGTGCTATATTAACCCTTGAGTATCAGCAACGTGTGCTATATTAACCCTTGAGTATCAGCAACGTGTGCTATATTAACCCTTGAGTATCAGCAACGTGTGCTATATTAACCCTTGAGTATCAGCAACGTGTGCTATATTAACCCTTGAGTATCAGCAACGTGTGCTATATTAACCCTTGAGTATCAGCAACGTGTGCTATATTAACCCTTGAGTATCAGCAACGTGTGCTATATTAACCCTTGAGTATCAGCAACGTGTGCTATATTAACCCTTGAGTATCAGCAACGTGTGCTATATTAACCCTTGAGTATCAGCAACGTGTGCTATATTAACCCTTGAGTATCAGCAACGTGTGCTATATTAACCCTTGAGTATCAGCAACGTGTGCTATATTAACCCTTGAGTATCAGCAACGTGTGCTATATTAACCCTTGAGTATCAGCAACGTGTGCTATATTAACCCTTGAGTATCAGCAACGTGTGCTATATTAACCCTTGAGTATCAGCAACGTGTGCTATATTAACCCTTGAGTATCAGCAACGTGTGCTATATTAACCCTTGAGTATCAGCAACGTGTGCTATATTAACCCTTGAGTATCAGCAACGTGTGCTATATTAACCCTTGAGTATCAGCAACGTGTGCTATATTAACCCTTGAGTATCAGCAACGTGTGCTATATTAACCCTTGAGTATCAGCAACGTGTGCTATATTAACCCTTGAGTATCAGCAACGTGTGCTATATTAACCCTTGAGTATCAGCAACGTGTGCTATATTAACCCTTGAGTATCAGCAACGTGTGCTATATTAACCCTTGAGTATCAGCAACGTGTGCTATATTAACCCTTGAGTATCAGCAACGTGTGCTATATTAACCCTTGAGTATCAGCAACGTGTGCTATATTAACCCTTGAGTATCAGCAACGTGTGCTATATTAACCCTTGAGTATCAGCAACGTGTGCTATATTAACCCTTGAGTATCAGCAACGTGTGCTATATTAACCCTTGAGTATCAGCAACGTGTGCTATATTAACCCTTGAGTATCAGCAACGTGTGCTATATTAACCCTTGAGTATCAGCAACGTGTGCTATATTAACCCTTGAGTATCAGCAACGTGTGCTATATTAACCCTTGAGTATCAGCAACGTGTGCTATATTAACCCTTGAGTATCAGCAACGTGTGCTATATTAACCCTTGAGTATCAGCAACGTGTGCTATATTAACCCTTGAGTATCAGCAACGTGTGCTATATTAACCCTTGAGTATCAGCAACGTGTGCTATATTAACCCTTGAGTATCAGCAACGTGTGCTATATTAACCCTTGAGTATCAGCAACGTGTGCTATATTAACCCTTGAGTATCAGCAACGTGTGCTATATTAACCCTTGAGTATCAGCAACGTGTGCTATATTAACCCTTGAGTATCAGCAACGTGTGCTATATTAACCCTTGAGTATCAGCAACGTGTGCTATATTAACCCTTGAGTATCAGCAACGTGTGCTATATTAACCCTTGAGTATCAGCAACGTGTGCTATATTAACCCTTGAGTATCAGCAACGTGTGCTATATTAACCCTTGAGTATCAGCAACGTGTGCTATATTAACCCTTGAGTATCAGCAACGTGTGCTATATTAACCCTTGAGTATCAGCAACGTGTGCTATATTAACCCTTGAGTATCAGCAACGTGTGCTATATTAACCCTTGAGTATCAGCAACGTGTGCTATATTAACCCTTGAGTATCAGCAACGTGTGCTATATTAACCCTTGAGTATCAGCAACGTGTGCTATATTAACCCTTGAGTATCAGCAACGTGTGCTATATTAACCCTTGAGTATCAGCAACGTGTGCTATATTAACCCTTGAGTATCAGCAACGTGTGCTATATTAACCCTTGAGTATCAGCAACGTGTGCTATATTAACCCTTGAGTATCAGCAACGTGTGCTATATTAACCCTTGAGTATCAGCAACGTGTGCTATATTAACCCTTGAGTATCAGCAACGTGTGCTATATTAACCCTTGAGTATCAGCAACGTGTGCTATATTAACCCTTGAGTATCAGCAACGTGTGCTATATTAACCCTTGAGTATCAGCAACGTGTGCTATATTAACCCTTGAGTATCAGCAACGTGTGCTATATTAACCCTTGAGTATCAGCAACGTGTGCTATATTAACCCTTGAGTATCAGCAACGTGTGCTATATTAACCCTTGAGTATCAGCAACGTGTGCTATATTAACCCTTGAGTATCAGCAACGTGTGCTATATTAACCCTTGAGTATCAGCAACGTGTGCTATATTAACCCTTGAGTATCAGCAACGTGTGCTATATTAACCCTTGAGTATCAGCAACGTGTGCTATATTAACCCTTGAGTATCAGCAACGTGTGCTATATTAACCCTTGAGTATCAGCAACGTGTGCTATATTAACCCTTGAGTATCAGCAACGTGTGCTATATTAACCCTTGAGTATCAGCAACGTGTGCTATATTAACCCTTGAGTATCAGCAACGTGTGCTATATTAACCCTTGAGTATCAGCAACGTGTGCTATATTAACCCTTGAGTATCAGCAACGTGTGCTATATTAACCCTTGAGTATCAGCAACGTGTGCTATATTAACCCTTGAGTATCAGCAACGTGTGCTATATTAACCCTTGAGTATCAGCAACGTGTGCTATATTAACCCTTGAGTATCAGCAACGTGTGCTATATTAACCCTTGAGTATCAGCAACGTGTGCTATATTAACCCTTGAGTATCAGCAACGTGTGCTATATTAACCCTTGAGTATCAGCAACGTGTGCTATATTAACCCTTGAGTATCAGCAACGTGTGCTATATTAACCCTTGAGTATCAGCAACGTGTGCTATATTAACCCTTGAGTATCAGCAACGTGTGCTATATTAACCCTTGAGTATCAGCAACGTGTGCTATATTAACCCTTGAGTATCAGCAACGTGTGCTATATTAACCCTTGAGTATCAGCAACGTGTGCTATATTAACCCTTGAGTATCAGCAACGTGTGCTATATTAACCCTTGAGTATCAGCAACGTGTGCTATATTAACCCTTGAGTATCAGCAACGTGTGCTATATTAACCCTTGAGTATCAGCAACGTGTGCTATATTAACCCTTGAGTATCAGCAACGTGTGCTATATTAACCCTTGAGTATCAGCAACGTGTGCTATATTAACCCTTGAGTATCAGCAACGTGTGCTATATTAACCCTTGAGTATCAGCAACGTGTGCTATATTAACCCTTGAGTATCAGCAACGTGTGCTATATTAACCCTTGAGTATCAGCAACGTGTGCTATATTAACCCTTGAGTATCAGCAACGTGTGCTATATTAACCCTTGAGTATCAGCAACGTGTGCTATATTAACCCTTGAGTATCAGCAACGTGTGCTATATTAACCCTTGAGTATCAGCAACGTGTGCTATATTAACCCTTGAGTATCAGCAACGTGTGCTATATTAACCCTTGAGTATCAGCAACGTGTGCTATATTAACCCTTGAGTATCAGCAACGTGTGCTATATTAACCCTTGAGTATCAGCAACGTGTGCTATATTAACCCTTGAGTATCAGCAACGTGTGCTATATTAACCCTTGAGTATCAGCAACGTGTGCTATATTAACCCTTGAGTATCAGCAACGTGTGCTATATTAACCCTTGAGTATCAGCAACGTGTGCTATATTAACCCTTGAGTATCAGCAACGTGTGCTATATTAACCCTTGAGTATCAGCAACGTGTGCTATATTAACCCTTGAGTATCAGCAACGTGTGCTATATTAACCCTTGAGTATCAGCAACGTGTGCTATATTAACCCTTGAGTATCAGCAACGTGTGCTATATTAACCCTTGAGTATCAGCAACGTGTGCTATATTAACCCTTGAGTATCAGCAACGTGTGCTATATTAACCCTTGAGTATCAGCAACGTGTGCTATATTAACCCTTGAGTATCAGCAACGTGTGCTATATTAACCCTTGAGTATCAGCAACGTGTGCTATATTAACCCTTGAGTATCAGCAACGTGTGCTATATTAACCCTTGAGTATCAGCAACGTGTGCTATATTAACCCTTGAGTATCAGCAACGTGTGCTATATTAACCCTTGAGTATCAGCAACGTGTGCTATATTAACCCTTGAGTATCAGCAACGTGTGCTATATTAACCCTTGAGTATCAGCAACGTGTGCTATATTAACCCTTGAGTATCAGCAACGTGTGCTATATTAACCCTTGAGTATCAGCAACGTGTGCTATATTAACCCTTGAGTATCAGCAACGTGTGCTATATTAACCCTTGAGTATCAGCAACGTGTGCTATATTAACCCTTGAGTATCAGCAACGTGTGCTATATTAACCCTTGAGTATCAGCAACGTGTGCTATATTAACCCTTGAGTATCAGCAACGTGTGCTATATTAACCCTTGAGTATCAGCAACGTGTGCTATATTAACCCTTGAGTATCAGCAACGTGTGCTATATTAACCCTTGAGTATCAGCAACGTGTGCTATATTAACCCTTGAGTATCAGCAACGTGTGCTATATTAACCCTTGAGTATCAGCAACGTGTGCTATATTAACCCTTGAGTATCAGCAACGTGTGCTATATTAACCCTTGAGTATCAGCAACGTGTGCTATATTAACCCTTGAGTATCAGCAACGTGTGCTATATTAACCCTTGAGTATCAGCAACGTGTGCTATATTAACCCTTGAGTATCAGCAACGTGTGCTATATTAACCCTTGAGTATCAGCAACGTGTGCTATATTAACCCTTGAGTATCAGCAACGTGTGCTATATTAACCCTTGAGTATCAGCAACGTGTGCTATATTAACCCTTGAGTATCAGCAACGTGTGCTATATTAACCCTTGAGTATCAGCAACGTGTGCTATATTAACCCTTGAGTATCAGCAACGTGTGCTATATTAACCCTTGAGTATCAGCAACGTGTGCTATATTAACCCTTGAGTATCAGCAACGTGTGCTATATTAACCCTTGAGTATCAGCAACGTGTGCTATATTAACCCTTGAGTATCAGCAACGTGTGCTATATTAACCCTTGAGTATCAGCAACGTGTGCTATATTAACCCTTGAGTATCAGCAACGTGTGCTATATTAACCCTTGAGTATCAGCAACGTGTGCTATATTAACCCTTGAGTATCAGCAACGTGTGCTATATTAACCCTTGAGTATCAGCAACGTGTGCTATATTAACCCTTGAGTATCAGCAACGTGTGCTATATTAACCCTTGAGTATCAGCAACGTGTGCTATATTAACCCTTGAGTATCAGCAACGTGTGCTATATTAACCCTTGAGTATCAGCAACGTGTGCTATATTAACCCTTGAGTATCAGCAACGTGTGCTATATTAACCCTTGAGTATCAGCAACGTGTGCTATATTAACCCTTGAGTATCAGCAACGTGTGCTATATTAACCCTTGAGTATCAGCAACGTGTGCTATATTAACCCTTGAGTATCAGCAACGTGTGCTATATTAACCCTTGAGTATCAGCAACGTGTGCTATATTAACCCTTGAGTATCAGCAACGTGTGCTATATTAACCCTTGAGTATCAGCAACGTGTGCTATATTAACCCTTGAGTATCAGCAACGTGTGCTATATTAACCCTTGAGTATCAGCAACGTGTGCTATATTAACCCTTGAGTATCAGCAACGTGTGCTATATTAACCCTTGAGTATCAGCAACGTGTGCTATATTAACCCTTGAGTATCAGCAACGTGTGCTATATTAACCCTTGAGTATCAGCAACGTGTGCTATATTAACCCTTGAGTATCAGCAACGTGTGCTATATTAACCCTTGAGTATCAGCAACGTGTGCTATATTAACCCTTGAGTATCAGCAACGTGTGCTATATTAACCCTTGAGTATCAGCAACGTGTGCTATATTAACCCTTGAGTATCAGCAACGTGTGCTATATTAACCCTTGAGTATCAGCAACGTGTGCTATATTAACCCTTGAGTATCAGCAACGTGTGCTATATTAACCCTTGAGTATCAGCAACGTGTGCTATATTAACCCTTGAGTATCAGCAACGTGTGCTATATTAACCCTTGAGTATCAGCAACGTGTGCTATATTAACCCTTGAGTATCAGCAACGTGTGCTATATTAACCCTTGAGTATCAGCAACGTGTGCTATATTAACCCTTGAGTATCAGCAACGTGTGCTATATTAACCCTTGAGTATCAGCAACGTGTGCTATATTAACCCTTGAGTATCAGCAACGTGTGCTATATTAACCCTTGAGTATCAGCAACGTGTGCTATATTAACCCTTGAGTATCAGCAACGTGTGCTATATTAACCCTTGAGTATCAGCAACGTGTGCTATATTAACCCTTGAGTATCAGCAACGTGTGCTATATTAACCCTTGAGTATCAGCAACGTGTGCTATATTAACCCTTGAGTATCAGCAACGTGTGCTATATTAACCCTTGAGTATCAGCAACGTGTGCTATATTAACCCTTGAGTATCAGCAACGTGTGCTATATTAACCCTTGAGTATCAGCAACGTGTGCTATATTAACCCTTGAGTATCAGCAACGTGTGCTATATTAACCCTTGAGTATCAGCAACGTGTGCTATATTAACCCTTGAGTATCAGCAACGTGTGCTATATTAACCCTTGAGTATCAGCAACGTGTGCTATATTAACCCTTGAGTATCAGCAACGTGTGCTATATTAACCCTTGAGTATCAGCAACGTGTGCTATATTAACCCTTGAGTATCAGCAACGTGTGCTATATTAACCCTTGAGTATCAGCAACGTGTGCTATATTAACCCTTGAGTATCAGCAACGTGTGCTATATTAACCCTTGAGTATCAGCAACGTGTGCTATATTAACCCTTGAGTATCAGCAACGTGTGCTATATTAACCCTTGAGTATCAGCAACGTGTGCTATATTAACCCTTGAGTATCAGCAACGTGTGCTATATTAACCCTTGAGTATCAGCAACGTGTGCTATATTAACCCTTGAGTATCAGCAACGTGTGCTATATTAACCCTTGAGTATCAGCAACGTGTGCTATATTAACCCTTGAGTATCAGCAACGTGTGCTATATTAACCCTTGAGTATCAGCAACGTGTGCTATATTAACCCTTGAGTATCAGCAACGTGTGCTATATTAACCCTTGAGTATCAGCAACGTGTGCTATATTAACCCTTGAGTATCAGCAACGTGTGCTATATTAACCCTTGAGTATCAGCAACGTGTGCTATATTAACCCTTGAGTATCAGCAACGTGTGCTATATTAACCCTTGAGTATCAGCAACGTGTGCTATATTAACCCTTGAGTATCAGCAACGTGTGCTATATTAACCCTTGAGTATCAGCAACGTGTGCTATATTAACCCTTGAGTATCAGCAACGTGTGCTATATTAACCCTTGAGTATCAGCAACGTGTGCTATATTAACCCTTGAGTATCAGCAACGTGTGCTATATTAACCCTTGAGTATCAGCAACGTGTGCTATATTAACCCTTGAGTATCAGCAACGTGTGCTATATTAACCCTTGAGTATCAGCAACGTGTGCTATATTAACCCTTGAGTATCAGCAACGTGTGCTATATTAACCCTTGAGTATCAGCAACGTGTGCTATATTAACCCTTGAGTATCAGCAACGTGTGCTATATTTTATTGTAGCCAAATTTAGACGATATTATGAAGCTTAAGACGAATATCATCCATCAATACAATCAGACGATTGGGGACTAGTTTATTTAATAATTCATACATAAGGTGTCTCTTGTATGATGTACGGTTAAAATGCAAACTGCAGACCCGTGCAGTCTTGACATTAATAGTTTTTTTGGGGTTGCAAAGAGCAATCCACTGTTTCTGCATTTCTTTATTGGGGGGAAGCGGTGAAACTGTAGATGGGGGACATATTTATTGCTATTATTGGAATTGCATCCAGCAATAGCACAATAGGGCATATTGGAAAAAAAGCAAAGTAAGCTATTTGAAAAGTTGTCAGTAAATCTGGAGGCAGCATGGAGATATAAGTCTAATGGCTGGAGTGGGTTCACTGGACCGGAACCCAAGCCTTGACCTGAACTGGCCAGAGGTCGGGACGGGACTGACCGCTCCTCACCTGGTGAACCCTACTGAAAAATCACCTAGTGACGTCCGGCACGCGCGGGACGAACATTTGGGCCAAAGTGAACATACCTGTTAGTCTATGGCCCGCAGTACCAAACATTCCCTTCCCTCGAAGGTATCCTTCCTTTCAAAATTCGTAGTATAAAAACATTTTGGGGGATTTGTTTGGTTGAGCGAATGCTTTCGTAAACGGTCGCCGCGACCGTTTACGTCTAATATTATTGGAATCTGAAGAGGACCTTCGACCCTTCTCTTCGATGGTCGTCGAATCCCTTCGTTTGCTAATTGAATTTTATTATTTGTATTATTGTTTCAATTCGTAAATTAAAGGTTACAGAAGACATTCTTTAACCCGGCAAGCGCGATAGGCCTCACGGAAGGCTTCCTATAGGGAACGCGATAGGCCTCACGGAAGCAAGACCATAAAAAAAGCTTTCCAAAAAAAAAAAGGGCCTATCAAAACAAAGGAATTTGTCTCTAGGTGAGATAATTCCCCTCCAGTACTCATCCATGTAAATCTCACCCCCCCCCCTCCCCTCCTTCCCCACCTTATTCCCCCCTCCCTCCCCTCCTCAATTATCACCTATTTTCCCTCTTATTATCATCATTTATCGGTTATTTTTCTCTCCCGCGATAATGTAGCACAAGTGGGTTGCAGAAAAGATCGTTATGTAACACCCAGACACCGGCCCACACCGCCCCGCTCGTCTCAGTTACCTCACAGACAGCGAGAGAGGAGGGTTGCCTGTGGCTCTCTCTCGCCTGAGATTATGACCGGGTGGCCAATATCTTCGTTTTTCACCACCCAAATGCTTTTCCCACTTATTTTAGCACTCTTGAAGGTTCATATATACATCATATATGTAAAATAAAAGCATACCGAAAACAAATAATGCTCTATATTGTAAATATAACGAATTCTGTCAGAATCCAAGGCTAGAAATGCACAAATAACTACCCTAGCCCCTAGGTCTATTTAGCGCTTGTCAGGTTAATGCAAATCAATTGCATAATGTACGATACTATTAATATATATTAATATGGGTTACAATTAGCACATTTCCAAAGACTTTCGATATACTGTATCTTCAATGACGATGTTGAACTTGACAGGAGCCATTGTACAGGCACCTTCACCTTAGGCCTATGTCGACCAGCCTTGACAACTTGTTTCATCAGATTTTATTCGCCCAATTACTACCCAGGTAAGGAAATTCACGACATTCCATTATACTTGCTTGTATTTTTGGCTTGGAATCCTCATTTGGTGACCATTATTATCTATCTATTTGAGGCATATTTCCTGAAATAAGTTGCAATTGACGAGGATGGGTGTGAATGGGATATGCCGTGTGTAGGCCTGTCAGCTCTGCAGACTAGTTATATATGTTCATTTATGGAAGTATTTAAAGTAGGCCTAGGCCTAGCCCAATCAAGGAGAACATATTAGTCCCTATTTATAGCCTACTTTAGTAGGGTAGGTTAGGCCTATATTTGTTAATCCAATAGGCCTAGCCTATGTTAAAAATAGCCTACAATAGGGTACCTAGGTTAACAAGTCCCAGATATTGAAAGAAAAAGTGGTAAAAATTGAAGAGATCTTGGACAGCCTTTTTACCTAACCTAACAAAAAAAAAATACATAGGTCTAGCTTAGGCCTAGTTAAAAGGCTGTCCGAGGTCTCTTCAATTTTTACCACTTTTTCTTTCAATATCTGGGACTTGTTAACCTAGGTACCCTATTGTTAGCTATTTTAACATAGGCTAGGCCTATTGGATTAAAAAAATATAGGCCTAACCAGTCTACCCTACTAATGTAGGCTATAAATAGGGACTAACATGTTCTCCCTGATTGGGCTAGGCCTAGGCCTACTTGAAATACTTCCATAAATGAACATAAGATAACGAGTCTGCAGAGCTGACTGGCCCACACATGGCATATCCCATTCACACCCATCCTCGTCAATTGCAAGACTTATTTCAGGAAATAGGCCTATGCCTCAAATAGATAGATAATAATGGTCACCAAATGAGGATTCCAAGCCAAAAATACAAGCAAGTATAATGTAATGTCGTGAATGTTCTTACCTGGGTAGTAGGCTAATTGGGCGAATAAAATCTGATGAAGCGGTCTTAACCTAACAAGTGCGCATGGGGGTAATTGAAAACGTCCCCCTGTGCTGACGTATTTGAGGTGTTTCCGTCACTAAAATATTCATTGTACCATTAATAGCATTAATAATTGTCCATATGCGCCTATTATGGGTTGATTATAAAGGTATTAACCTGAAACAACAATAAAACGAGTGAAAACAGCGTTTGGATGGTCAAAATCGGAGATATAGCCCGCGAGTTGTATAATGTATGGGTGAGGCAAACTGCTTTCCCGCCAATTTCCCCCAAGGCCACTGAGACACAGTCGATCGATACTCTCTCTCTCTCTCTTGCACTCGCTTGCCATCAGTGATGACAACACCCTGCTTGCAACTCGCTAATGTTAACACGGAAATATACCTCAGAATAAGGGAATAATAGGGAAAATAGGTGATAACTGAAGGAGAGGAGGAAAGTGGGGAAGGAGGGGAGGTAGAGGACTGAGATTTTGCATGGCCCAGGGGCCAAAAAAAAATAAAAAAATAAAAAAATAAAAATAAAAAATATTTTTTTTTTTCGATGTCAAAAGTTGATTTTTTATTTTACTTACTCTCAAGAGTCTTCCCGCAGTCCGCCGGGGGAACTCTTAAGAGTCTCCCCGCAGTTCCCGGGTTAAGGACCTATCCATATGGAAGCATACAACAGTTGTGATTAGATGATACAATATTATATAACGGGTACCTAGGCTATGTATGTAAGAATTGCAATAAATTATGTAAAATATATTGTTCATTCTTTATGCGGTACCTATAATTGTCCAAGCATCATATATTTAGTCATTTATAAAAGTAAACCTGCTGTGGTAAACTATCAATGGAAGTTAAATATTACTAAGCTATAATGAATCAAATAAAATCAATCTAAATGAAAACTACTCTATATCTAAATTGAATTCAATCTGAAACAAGCTAATTTATATCCAAAGGTCTCACATAACAAATGTATATATAGGGTAAGGTTATAAGGGTTAATATTAGCCAGGAATTAACTCACCAATAGTTCCACGTGGCAATGAGGCAAGGGAGAACGTTTACCCAATATGGTGGTGGACAATGGGGAACGAGACTTCGGTCCCAAGACACAAGTCAAGTTAAAGAAAGAATAAATGATTACATGGGAATGGACATGATTATATAATGTATGCTTATCTATCAGTCAGTCATGATGTCGATGAGAGCGTCTTGGTGGTGTAGCTGAGTGTGTGTGTATTGTGATTACAGGCACAAAAGCACGATCAACTGAGGGCGGAAAATTAGATGTTAACTGGTTGGTGTTCGTGAAGGCTCTGACGTACCTCGAAAGCACACCTTGCTGCCTTGGCAAACCGCCAGGAGCCCAAATTATCGTACCGCATTTAGGTTGCTCTATACGATAAATTATATTAATATATACGATAAATTCATATATACTACATAAGACCATGGCAATATTGCTTAATAGCATATTAGGCCTTTTATAACTTAACTTATTTACAATCTTATAATATACGATCTACTCGTCCTACGTCTGGTGCTGTAGGAGAGATCGTGACATCACAGACATAAGAGATCACAAAAGAGTCATATTCTATCGTATTTATACGATACACTCCCCCCACAAAAAAGACCTGAACCCCACCTTAAACCTAAAGTTGCCCAGAGGCTATCTTCTGACGCCACAAGTCGACGGCGCCAGCAGCAGCGCGTCTGGGACGCGTCCCGGTCCGAGAATGATCACCATCAGTAAGAGGTGAGTCGTTCCTTGGAGAATCCTCGGACCCAGCAATAACAGGTGGAGCCTCAGATTGCAATGCGGAATCGAGCTCCAAAGCGTACAAACGTGCAATAGGACGAACAGTAGTTCCAGTGGCTGTCTTCAATAGCGCCACCCGCTCTACAGAGTCTGCCCCCTTGTATACCTCCAATACGCGGCCTAATTTCCAGTATAAACGAGGACTATCTTCTTTAATTAAAACAACTTCACCAACTGTAGGTGCCGTTGGTCTACCAGAGGGAGTAACACTCCTTTCCCTCAATGCTAGCAGATATTCACTAATCCACCGTTTCCTAAAATCCTCGATTATCCTGGATATATACTGGTATCTCTTAGACACCGCTACCTCAGAGTACAACGAGGGATCCTCTAACTCTACTATGGACTGAAAATCAGATGGAAACGCAGTCAATGGTTTTCCATATAGCAAGTGAGCTGGCGTTAATGGTAGTGGTTCTTGCAGGTCGGTGTACACATATGTAAGCGGGCGATCATTCACGACTGCCTCTATCTCTGTGAGGACTGTCGTCAACTCACTTTTCTTTAATAGAGCACGTCCTACAACCGCCTTTAGTCCTGACTTTACTATGCCGACACATCGTTCCCACATTCCACCAAACCAAGGTGCCTTAACTGGAATGAACCTCCATTCGCACTTCTTCTCTCCCAAAAAAGTGATGACAGTAGGATCACTACTCATATCCTTTAGATATTTTGATGCTTGGACATAAGTGGGAGCATTGTCGCTAAGAATGAGTTGAGGGAATGAACGACGGGCACAAAACCGTCTGAACGCCAGCATAAATTCTTCGCTAGACATATTATCACATAGTTCTAGGTGTACCGCTCGAGACGTCGCACAGGTAAACAATAATATATAAACCTTCTCATGCTCCCTCGTCTTCAATGCCCCTGTGTAATCTAATCCTACCGCTTGGAAAGGTTCTACGTGCTTTACACGGCATTCAGGTAGAGGTGGAGCTGGTCCAGTTACATATGGTTTACCCTTTAGTCTCTGGCATATTACACACTTTCTCACTACGCGTCGAGCTACTTGTCGAACTCTGGGTATCCACCATGTGAGACGTAAATTTGATATAATATGACATACTCCATAGTGTTTTACTTCCCTATGTGCACGTATGATCAATAGATCAGTAACGTGATGTCTTGTTGGCATAAGTATAGGTCGGTTTGTGCCGTCTGGTACACCCGACCACTTCAGGCGACCCTCACACCTGATGAGGCCATTGTCTAGGTGCAACCGTAGTTGACGCACTATATTAGGCATTAATGTCTTATTCGAGCCTTTCAAGGATTCTAATTCATTGGAAAAGGTTTCTACTTGAACCCATTTGATCAAAGTTACTTCAGCTGCTTTAAATTCACGAGCATCAATGTTGTGACCCCTGTTGCAGAGTTGGCCCGTTACTTTAAGCTTGAGATTGGATACATATCGCAACACCCAAGCTACAACTCTGACTAGTTTATTATAGTCACCGAATCTTGCCCACTTCATGATAGGACCCGGTGGCTCATTTGGTTGGGCTGTAACTGCCACTGTTTCCAGTGGCAGAAGTCCCTCACCAACAGCATGCCATATCGTCCATTCACTTTCATGGAGCAGCCACTTTGGACCATGCCACCACAATTCGGACTTCATTAACTGGCTAGCCGTTATACCCCTAGTTATGAGATCACTAGGGTTTTCTTTTGTATTTACATAATGATAAGCAACGTCTGGCAAAAGGGCTCTAATCTCATCTACCCTATTCCGCACATAAACTGGCAGAGACTTCTTGCTATGTATCCAGTTGAGTGCGACCTGACTATCGCACCATACATGAACGATTTCAATATTTAATTCGCTCTCGTATGCTGCGCGTACATGTTGCACCAGACGTGCTAATAGCAGCATGGCAGTCAATTCCATTTTAGGGATAGTTACCTTTTTAACCGGGGCTACCTTGGCCCGGGCTGTAACTAAATGTGCCCCAAATGAAGTAACAACATATATGGCTACCCCGTATGCCGTGGCGCTAGCATCGCAAAACGTGTGTAACGTAACGTCACCAAACGCCGCCACTTTACGAGGTATAGGTTTAGTATATAGGATGGCATATTCATTCAACAACAATGTCCCTTGGTCATTCAGGTCCTCAGGCAAACTGTCATCCCATCCTATTTTACGTCTCCAAACTTCCTGCATTAGAATCCTAGCTCTTATGGTAACAGGTGATGCTAGACCCAAAGGATCAAAAAATTGCGCAACTTTGCTCAACAGACTTCTTTTGGTGTGCGCTCCTGTCTGCTGAGCAAAAGACCTTGTTTGAAAAGTTAGTATGTCATGTTTAGGTTGCCAGATCATCCCCAAATTTCTGGACTTTTCCTGGTTAAGAGATGCCATACCATCCACCTGTATTAAACTCTGAAGATCTTCACTATTAGTAACCCACTCGCGGAGAAATAGATGTGCATCCGCAAACAATCTGCGTGCTTGCCAGTATGCACATAACAAATCATTTTGACTATCGCTAGTACCCTGCAGATTGTCAATGTATAATCCGCGAGATAGTTTACTTGTGTCCTCATGAGTGTCAGCTAGATGTTTTCTGATTGTGGCATTTAACAAAAACTGCGAGCAAGTGGCCCCAAAGAGTACAACCCGAAAACGGTATATTATGATGGGACTTTCAGAGTCGCTAATGTCGCCGAACCAAAGAAAGCGGGTAACATCTCTATCTTCCTCCTTTAGCTTGACCATCAAGAATGCCTTCTCGATGTCACTGGTATAGGCATACTTCCCCAGCCTAAACCGCAATAGATGTTGGGACAGGTCCGACACCATGGACGGACCTGTCAACAGGCAGTCATTTAGACTGGGTTGTTGTCCTTGGTGGGCAGAACAGTCATACACCACCCGTATTGGTGTGGTGACGCTGTCTTTCTTTACCCCATGATGGGCCAGATAGTGAACCCTACCCTTCTTACACGGTTCCCTGACATCGACTCTCTCTATAAAGCCCCTATCCTCATAACTCCGAAATACACCGTCATACGCCTGGCGCGTGCTCGGTTCGTTAGACAATTTCCGCTGCAATGCGCGCAAGCGACCTAATGCCAAACCATAGTTGGTAGGCAGGCTTATCTCACTGTTCTTCCAGGGTAAACTAACTTTATATTGCTTGTCTGAGGCACAGTAGCACACAGACTCGTCAAACCTTTGTAGCGCAACTTCCGAGTCATAATCAGTCTCCATAGGATTAATGCCTATGTGATCCAATCTCCACAGTCGTTCCAGGTCGAACTCGGCAGCCATCTTAGGGTCACTAGGTTGGGAATCCTCCCTTCCCAACTCCTCTGCCGCGGTTACATTAACTCTATATATCGAGACCGTGTCGACCAGGACCTTTGACTGTGTAGTATGCACCTTTCCGCTCATGCAGTATCCAAATTTAGTGGGGATTAAAACTACACCACACATCTTTTTAAATCCAGGGTATACTACTTCATAATAATGATCTACACCAAGTAGAACATGCACCTCACTCTGATTTCCCATGGGATCTGACAAGTTAACCCCTTTGCTACGTAATGCGTGTTCCACCTTCTTCACACCCACAGATACATATTCTGGTAGGGTGTCTACTACGATACAAGTCATAAAGTACCGGTTTTTACGATAGAAATATGAAATCTCCGCTATCTCGTAGTTTTGTTTATCAGTAACCCCTGTGAAGCCCTGTAATCGAAGAGTCTCAGCCCCTACGATTCGGTGCTTCAATCCCACTAGTACGGACCTCTTTATAAAGGAACGTTGAGATCCTTGATCTAGAAGTACCCGACAAACTTTGTTACCGTCATTACCTTCCATGGGAATCTGTATTGTGGGCAATATAGTGGTGTCTTGCGTGCTACCTAGTGTCACAGTTGTAGTACCCTCATTTTTGACGTCTTTGACTTTATCCGCTGTAGGACACAACTTATCAAAGTGATGTCCTTTGCAGTGCCGACAGGGCCTTAAGTATGTAGCAGTACATTGTCCCTGCTTACCATGTTCCCCACTTAGACAACCTACACATAGCTTCAATCTTTTCGCCTGTGCTAGTTTTGTCTCATTTGTTGGGTATTTTATGCAGAAACTCCATTTATGTTTGTTGTTGCATAGCTTACATAGAATCTGAGCAGGTTTCTCATACACACCCTCTTTCTTCACTTTAGTCCCCACTGTCATGCTTATTGTTCCCCTCTTCTCCACATTCTCCCTCCCTCCCGACACATACATTCTCCCTTTGTTCAACTGTAGATTACTGATCTCCTTGCTGAACTGAGTTTTGAACTCCCCCAGTTCAAATGATCTTACCTTATCAAGTATTGCCATAGGAAGCTTCTGCCGCAAGATGATGACTATCATTTCCTGCGTGGTAAGTCCTAGGGTGTCTAGCGATCGAGTATGGCACTCCATATTTGCCCTGAAGTTTGTCAACTCATCAACCTTATACTGTGGTTCTGTGAGCCCCAACAAGGCAACAACATGGGCCATCTTTAACTGCTCTCTATCCCCGTATGTGGACTCTAATAGGTGTACCGCTTCGAGATAACTATCACCCACTACTGCAAAACCCTCTATTAACTGTAATGCCTCTCCTTCCATTTGTCCCTTCAGATAATAAAACTTGCGGACATTATCCAAAGAGGATTCATGAACAGCCGATCGAAAAACGTCCCAAAAAGCTAACCACTCGGTTAACTTGCCCCCAAATGTAGGAAGATTGAGCTTTGGGAGGTGTACAGTTTTTTGCGGGTCAGCCCTTCTATGGGCCTCATTATCGCCTCCCTTCTTATCTGTGACAGCACGCTGTAATAGGCGCTTCGCCCTAAAGACAGGTTCGTCATAGAGGGCGCGATTATCACATTCTGTAATTATCTCGTCCTCCTCTATCATGTCAGCCACAATCACCTCACTCAGAGCCGTAATACGACCGTGGGTAGCCTGGACGTTATCTAATCTGGCCTCCAATTCCTCTAGATCAGCAGTAGTGATGAAAATGTTTAAGTCCACTATTAGCCTATTTAATACTCCCCGAAGTCCCGCCCTTTGATTTTTAGGGGCTTTGATCAGCACCCCACTAGACGGTGTCTCTTTACCGTTTTTATCCATTTTGCATGCGAGCCTATAGGCTATGTATTTAAATGTTAAGCTACAAAAACAACGGCCAAATAATAGTCTAATTAAGAGACGCCAACCGGCGGACTTCTATGTTATGGAGAAAAAATAGTACACTAAATAGCAATACCTACTAATGGATCATATTGAACAAGAAAAAATGTTAGGTCAGGTCATAATAGTCACAGGAAGTCCGAAACGGAAAAGAAAATTACTGGGGAAAGATGATGGGTGGGATGCAAGACTTAGGCAGGCACAACGATGTGACCCTGCATTCCAGCTCTAACCATCGCTTGGCTAGCCTTGCCAGTTTATCGAGTTGTTCCTGCATCCTGTTATATGTCCCCTTGTTCATTGCCTTAAAAACAAATCCCCTACTGGTAGCTAATTCCCGGGTCTGGGCACCAATGTGGTAAACTATCAATGGAAGTTAAATATTACTAAGCTATAATGAATCAAATAAAATCAATCTAAATGAAAACTACTCTATATCTAAATTGAATTCAATCTGAAACAAGCTAATTTATATCCAAAGGTCTCACATAACAAATGTATATATAGGGTAAGGTTATAAGGGTTAATATTAGCCAGGAATTAACTCACCAATAGTTCCACGTGGCAATGAGGCAAGGGAGAACGTTTACCCAATATGGTGGTGGACAATGGGGAACGAGACTTCGGTCCCAAGACACAAGTCAAGTTAAAGAAAGAATAAATGATTACATGGGAATGGACATGATTATATAATGTATGCTTATCTATCAGTCAGTCATGATGTCGATGAGAGCGTCTTGGTGGTGTAGCTGAGTGTGTGTGTATTGTGATTACAGGCACAAAAGCACGATCAACTGAGGGCGGAAAATTAGATGTTAACTGGTTGGTGTTCGTGAAGGCTCTGACGTACCTCGAAAGCACACCTTGCTGCCTTGGCAAACCGCCAGGAGCCCAAATTATCGTACCGCATTTAGGTTGCTCTATACGATAAATTATATTAATATATACGATAAATTCATATATACTACATAAGACCATGGCAATATTGCTTAATAGCATATTAGGCCTTTTATAACTTAACTTATTTACAATCTTATAATATACGATCTACTCGTCCTACGTCTGGTGCTGTAGGAGAGATCGTGACATCACAGACATAAGAGATCACAAAAGAGTCATATTCTATCGTATTTATACGATACCTGCCTACTAGACTTTCTGTTTTTGGTACTGTATTTTTTTTTTCTTTCTTCCAACTACTCCCTCTCGGGCATAGGCTGACAGCCTTTACACTCTACCGCTGAACACGGTGAGACCCATGAGGTCTTGCTCCAGTCTAGGGAGTGAGACATGCGAAGCTTCACGGCTCGAAGCAATTCCATCTCTGAAGCTACTCCGCCTCTGTGCTTCACAGTCTCATCCCCCAGGCTCAGACCCTCACTCTCAGAACGCCACCTATTGAGCAATTAACTCACTAGGCATTGCCCCCCTGTAGCATATTTTTGAATATGGGAATATTCTTACAATGCTATTTAATCAGGGAACAATGTGGGTATATATTTGGCATTTCGGTGTGCTGTGGTATAGTACTGTAGACAGGGCAGGTGTCAATTTGATGCAGAATAAGTATTGAAAATAAATGGTTTTCTATATTAGCCTAGTCAAAGGGGGTGATCACATTACTATTAACTTGAAACCCGAAACTTTATGATATTGCTGCACTGCCACTGAATGGTACTGGATTAAAACCTGGCACTTTTCATGTAGCAGAACTGTACAGTATAAAACTTGGGGCAAATTGGTGCAGCTGTGGTAAATAACCCCATAAAGTATACAGTACTCGGTACCTACTAAGTGATCTGTATAGGATTCACTATTCTGAACTCATACATACAGGTATTTGTTTTTGAGGGAATACATAAGAGTTGAGACAGGCGAAGCCAGGGTCAAATTGGTGACCAGGCTACGGTAAGATTAAGAGTAGTGGGCGTACCACTACCGACATACAGCATAAATCATCTATAAAACATTAACCTAACCTAACCTAACCTAACCTAACCTAGTACTAGATGAATACTAGGTTAGGTTAGGTTAGGTTGTTTGGTTAGGTTAATGTTTTATAGAGGAGTTATGCTGTATGTTGGTAGTGGTACGCCCACTACTCCTAATCTTACCCAGGCTACTGAACTGGAGCCACAGGCCTAGGCCTCTTCCAGAAAAAACATCTGTGAGTATTAGGCTATGGTAATATTCAGTTGAGAAACTCTGCCTCATAAAGCTAAACTAACTCAACCCAATCCCACAATCGGATTGCTACAATACTATACTGTGCCTAACTTACCTAATGTAACTAACCTTACAGACCCCATGCTGGCAATATATAAGATGACAATTAATTCATGGGGTGGCTTAGGGGGGAAAAGCCCCCCTTCAACCTATTCTTGTATCCCATGGCAGTCAAAATATAAAGGAGCGTGCGAGTAGTGTAAACAAGGAAGGCGATACGTTTGAATACTACCGTACATCCTTCCCCCAACTTTTAGAAGCAGATTTGCTTCGGCTGGCTTCTGAAATTTACGGGATAGTCCTATACTCAAAGTAAGGAGTATCGTTAGGCTACACTACTTCAAGAAACCTATCATAGCCTAGGCCTATTCCAAATTTGTAGGTTAGGTTAACTCAGAAATCGCTTTCCCCATTAGCTATAACCTTGGCTATATTAATTTGCCAACAATTTTGCATTGTTTAACCTGGGAGCTGCAGGGAGACTCTTAAGAGTTCCCCCGGCGGACTGCGGGGAGACTCTTAACCCGGCAAGCGCGATAGGCCTAACGGAAGGCTTTCTATAGCGAACGCGATAGGCCTCACGGAAGCAGGATTTTTAAAGGCGTACCAAAACGGCGCCACGCTGTCTAGCGAGTCACAAATTCCGCCACGTTTAGTGCGACATGGTACCTCTCGATGCCACCCACCACCAGCCGCCGCACGCACCCCACACAGTCTACACACGCAGTACGCTCTCAGTCATTATGGAGCCTACACGCTCCCGTGACTCGCTCCCTGTTGACTCGCCCAACCCTGTTGCTGGCGGTGTTAGTGCTCGTGGCAGGACACGAACACGTGCCAGGGACCCCTCCTACGTATATACTTCTGAGGAGGATGAGCCAGTGCAGCCAAGAAGACCTACACGTGCTGGGACAAGCACGACACGTGGTGGGAGAGGCACGACACGAGCAACAAGCACGAGGAGTGTGAAGAGGTCATTGTCCTCAGCATTTGCTCTGACAACTGCTACCACAACAACTACTGCCTCTACTGTTGTAGCAACGACGCCCACGGCGCCCACCACCACCACAGGAAGTACAAGTGGCCGTCCTGGGGATGCAGGAGCATCGGGGGTGGTAGTTGGAAGGAAGGGTAAGGGAAAAGGTCACCCTTATCAGTTCAAGAGGAGTAAGGTGACACCTCCCGCCTCTACCACCCCCGCGTTGCCGCCACCACCACCACCACCACCGCCACCACCACCACCACCACCACCCACCACGGCCGCCCCTGCACCACTGCCCACCACGGCCGCCCCTGCACCACCGCCCACGCACGCCCACGCCCCTGCTCCACCACCCACGCCCACCCATGCCCCTGCTGATGTTGGAGGACCTCGTAGAGTTGTGACAGCCGGTCTAACGCCATCTAAGTTTGACGCCCTCCTCTTCCCTCCGGACTCCTCTGACGACGACGCTGCAAAAGGGGAAGCCTTCGATCCCAGGAACTATGGCTGGGGTGGTGATAGTGGGAGCGAGTCTGAGGAGGATGAAGACCGATATGAGGGAGGTGCAGAGGATTCGGAAGACGACGATGTACTTCTGCACCGTAGCCATGACCAAGACCTGTCTGACGACGACGAAGGTGCAGACGACGTGGCTGACGGAGGGGCTGATCCTGATCCCCCACGGCCGTATACGTTTGCCTGGTCTGAAGGGTCCCATTTCCAACCAGATTTGCACCAGTTCAATGGTAATGTGGCTGGTTCAACAGCAGACTGGCCCTTCAATGACCAGTCCACCGAATCTGACTTCTTCTGTGCATTTTTTGACCAGGAGGTATTATCTCATCTCGTTTCCCAAACCAATGGCTATTTTACCTGGGTGAGGGAAAGAATTGATATGATATCTCCTAGAGCAAGAATTCGTGCATGGGTCGATACGACTGTCCCTGAGCTCCTTGTGTTCTTTGCGTTGTTGCTCATCATGCCTCTCTGCAGGAAGCATGTAATGGAGCATTATTGGAAGCACGACCCAATCATCAACACCCCAATTTTCCGGAAATATATGGCTCGTGATAGATTTTTCTTGCTTCTGCGATTTTTGCACTTCGCAGACAATAATAATCCAAACAGAGCTGATAGAATATGGAAAGTTCGGGATGTGTTGACCATGTTGTTGCAAAGGTACAGGAAATTCTTCTACCCCTTTGCCAACCTGGTGATTGATGAGTCGCTCGTGCTTTTCAAAGGACGCCTGGTGTTCAAGCAGTACATCCCCTTGAAGAGACACAGGTTCGGGATCAAGATTTTTGTGTTGTGCGATTGTGAAAGTGGCATAGTGCTCGACATGATCGTATACACCGGCACTGATGTAGACATTCCAAAAGTCGGTGGCAACCACCCATTGGGCATGTCAGGGCACATTGTGAAGAAGATGCTGGAGCCCTACCTGAACAAGGGGCACACGTTGTACACCGACAATTGGTATACAAGTCCTGCACTCTGCCAGTTCCTCCACGACAACAAAACGGGGTCATGTGGGACTGTCAGAACTAACAGGAAGTTCATGCCTAAGTTCCAAGGCAATCGTATAGAACTGGACAACCCCTCCCACAGTGACACCGCTTCTGATGACGACTTGGCAGAGGAACAAAGGCTCCGCAGACAGGAACGACCAAAAAGAAAGAAGAAAGAGCACTACAAACAGCTTGAGAAGTCGGGGAAAGTTCTGGCGGTAAAGTGGCTCGACAAGCGACCAGTCCACCTGCTTTCGACTGTCCATACAGGTGCCCAAGTGGACTCTGGTAAATTCCACTACCGTACCAAGAAGTCTATCCAGAAACCTGATATGGTGGTGGATTATACCAAGTACATGCGCCTTGTGGACAAGTCTGATTGCCAGCTTGCAGGCGTTGAGTGTTTACGAAAAACAGTGAAGTGGTATCACAAGCTTTTCCTTCACTTTGTTGACATCACGATGCTCAACGCGTACAACATGTGGCTGGTAAAAAAAGACATGGCCCCGAACAAAAAACTCAAGTTCAGGGAGTTTATTTACAACGTCGCCTACCAACTCCTAGAAAAACACCAACCAGTCTCCGGTCACAGGGGTCGCCGTGCAGTCAACCTCCCAGACAGAGTCATTGATGGGTATGACAAACACTACCCTATCCACACCGAGCTATCTGGCACCCGGAGGCTGCAAGTACAGTGCCAGGTCTGTGCCCACTCCACCAGAAAGCCACCAAAAAGAAGCAGAGTCACATCAATGTGCAAGGAATGCAACGTTGGGTTGTGTTTGGGCGAGTGCTTCAGGGACTACCACTCACTCAAGTACTACTAGGAGTGGTACCTGTGTCGCCCTGCCTCAGCCAAACTCCTGCCCCGCCCACCTACCTCACTACCTACCTCTACCTACCTGCCCGTACCTGACCAACGTGATCTCAAAACTCCTGCCTGCCTACCTACTTGCCCGTACCTGACCAACGTGATAATATCATAACATGTACAAATTATAGTTGTAGGATAAGTTCATATGTTTTGATATATACTGTATATATATATATTATATATATATATATATATATATATATATATATATATATATATATATATATATATATATATATATATATATATATATATATATACAGTATATTATTGTATACAAGCAATATTTTCATTTATTATTTCAGTTTAATTCATTAGCCAGGCAATATTTTGTTTTATTTATATATATATATACAGTACCTATGTAATATTATACTTATGTACTAACCTTTTGTAACAACCTTTTGTAATAATAAAAACAAAAAAAAACAAACAAAAAACAAATAAAAAACAAATAAATAAAGACAAACAAACATACTTACGCTCTGCTATTCATCAAAGTTTTCGACTTTATGAATAGCAGGGCGTAAGTATGTAAAAAAAAAAAAATTTCAAGTGATATAAACACTCCAAAAATATCCCCATAACCTCTCTGGTTTCGAACCCACGTCTCTAGGCCTACATCTCACTCAGTCCATCACTCTAACCACTAGACCATGACCGCTCACACTATACTGACAGCGATTAGTGCGTACGTATTTTCGGGCAGACGAATGCTTGACAAAAAAAATATATATATACCCTCGATACACTTGTGTATATCGAAGTATTTTTGTATGTATAATACTTTTACATAACCTAACATATTCTATCATTACGAACAAACAGTAAAGAAATTTACAAGTAAATAAATAACCTTTCATCCATGAGTTGCAAGCAAATAGTGCGTAAAAATGGTAATGATAT
>JBAKBP010029591.1:0-26922 GCA_037953745.1 Lithodes maja
GGGAGAAGAAGGAAGAGAAAGAGTCAGAGGAAAATGAGGGAAAGGCGGCAGGGGGGACCATTATGTAAATACTGTCTCTTGGGTGTCTCTTATTTGTCATAGTGCTCTCACTCACTCTCACTCTCTCACACGCACACACATATACACACATGCTCTCTCTCTCTCTCTCCGTCTTGTTATTCTGTGGAACAAAACAATCTCCCCTGCATCTAAATGTCTGATTATCTATCTATCAACAATCTATTATACAATCTATAACAACAATTATATCATATGTATTATATCATATGTTTAATATCTATCCTATCTATATATCTATCTATAGGTATGCCTCATTTGCAGTCTTGACAATATATAAATCCCAACTCCCACTCTCCCCTCTCTCCATGGTATGTATCACTTATTCATTTATGCTATCTTGTCATCCAATGCACCAATAAACATCAAACACACATATACACACCTATTGTAACACACACACACACACACACACACACACACACACTGTCACATACATAAGTCACACACACTGTAACACCAACACCCACACTGTAAACACACACACAGACTGGCACACAAAGTGACACACATACACATACACACTGCCCGTAGCCTAGTAGGTAGAGCTCTCGTCTCACACACGAGGGGTCGGGGGTTCAATCCCAGACCGGGCGGAGACAAATTGGGCTTGTCTCCTTTCATGTGTTAGCCTCAGTTCACCTAGCTGTAAATAGGTACCTGGAATAAGTGGACGACGTTGTGACGTCCCATCTGGGGTTGGCAAAAATGGTACAAGGCGAGATGGGTATCATATGGTTCACCTAAGCTGATGGCTACCTAAGCCTTCGGGCGAGACGGTACCGTCTATAGTGAGAATGGTACCATACAGATCCACCCTAAGCCTTCGTTTCCAATGTCGCCAATTGGCTAAATACAGACTACACACACATCCACAGCCATTCCAACAGTACATAAAACACTTAACATGCATTTCACGCAATACATTCCCAGTTAAGGAGGCGCGATAATAATGAGCTTTAGCCTCGCATTGCGGTGGATTCCCCTTGACGAACAAGTACTGAGTAACTGGCACGCACACTCACTGACAGAGAGAGAGAGAGAGAGAGAGAGAGAGAGAGAGAGAGAAGAGAGAGAGAAAGTCGACTTGGGCTTCCTAATGGGTGACATTGTAACTCTTTATACTGATGGACTTTACGATCTCTATATGACAGTGATAGTCGATTGTTTACGAGAGAGAGAGAGAGAGAGAGAGAGAGAGAGAGAGAGAGAGAGAGAGAGAGAGAGAGAGAGAGTACAAAGGAGTACAAAGGAGTACAAAGGAAATCAAGCAACAACAGATCTAGTGACCCTTCTAGGCTGCTTGTCCTCCAAAACACTGAGGATCAAGTGTCCAAACAGTGGTTTAGAGTGGGTAAGGGAACATTGGAAAGGGAACTACTGCCCTGCCACTAACGTGGCAGGACTAGGAAGTTAGTAGGGGACATATGGGTTAGTAACTGAGGGGAGGATAAAGTTATTCATTTACAAACGCAGTCAGTCGTGGGTTTGATGCGAGATATTTGTCTAGGCGGAATTTAAATGAATCAACGGTGCTGCAGTCTATAACGTCTCGGGGAAGCCCATTCCACAAGTTGACAACTCGATTGAAGAAGAAATTCTTAGATTCGTGCGAGTAAAAAGATTTACCAATAATTTTGCAACCGTTTCCCCGGGTGTAATTAGATTGGTCGATAGTGAAGTACTTACTACAGTTCATATTGTCGATGCCTTTGATGATTTTGAACACTTGAATTAAGTCGCCTCTTAATCTGCGCTGGGTTAAAGGAAATAGATTTAATTCTCTAAGACGCTCTTCGTATGGTTTGTTCTTTAGGCTAGGTATCATTTTGGTAACTCTACGTTGAACTCGTTCTAGCTTGTTTATATCTTTTTGGTAATAAGGGCACCAGGATTGAACGCAGTATTCCAGAAGAGGGCGGACTAAGGAATTGTAAAGGGTTAGGATAACTTCTTTGGATTTATGCTCAAATGACCTGCCTATAAAACCAATTATTTTGTTTGCCTTCTTAACAACTTCTGAACATTGTTGACTCGGTTTTAGGTTACTCGATATTGTTACTCCCAGATCAGTTTCTCTGTTACATTCTTAAGCTGAGTGCCATTCATCGAATAGTTTGCTTTCTCATTTAGGTATCCGACATGTAGTACTTTACATTTATCCGCATTGAAACTCATTTGCCAAATTTGGGCCCAACATGACAATTTATCTAGATTGTGTTGCATATCGTCAACTTGTTCTTTTGAGAGTACGCTATTTGCAATTTTTGTATCGTCAGCAAATTTTGAGATTGTGCAGGTGAGACCCTCATCTATGTCGTTGATGTAAATTAGAAAGAGAATTGGTCCTAGTACCGATCCCTGGGGTACCCCGCTACTTACATTGGTCCATTTAGATGCCTTACCGTTTATGACTACCCTTTGCTTTCTGTTGCTGAGCCAATTTTCTATCCATTTCAACACACCATCTTGTATTCCATGCGCTTTTAGTTTTAGCAGTAAACGTTTGTGGGGAACTTTGTCAAAGGCCTTTTGAAAATCAAGATATATAATATCTACAGCTTTACTCTCATCGTAGAGGTTGAGGATATCGTGGAAGAAGTCTAAGAGGTTTGTTAAACAGGAACGTTTTTTACGAAAGCCGTGTTGAGTATCTTTAAGTATGTTATTTTCCTCTAAGTGATTTACGAGTCTGTCTCTTATGACCGTTTCTAGCATTTTACATACAACTGAGGTTAAGCTAATTGGACGATAGTTACTGGGTAGGGATTTGCTGCCTTTTTTGAATATCGGTGTTACGTTGGCTAGCTTCCACTGATCAGGCATAGTTCCAGACTGCAAGGATTTATTGAATAGTAATGTCAGTGGTTTGGTGAGCTCATTCTTAGCTTCCTTTAGAACTCTAGGCGAGATTGTATCAGGTCCTGGCGTTTTATTTACCTTGAGTTTATCTAAACAATTCAATACTTCTCTCTCTGTAACGGTGATATTGCTTAGAACATCTGAATTATCAATCTGAATCGGCGATGGTGTAGGGATATCACTGAGGTCTTCTGTTGTAAAAACTGATGCAAAGAAGGTATTGAGGGCATTACTCATTTGTACTTCGTCTTTGGTGTATTCTCCTTTTTCATCGACTAACGGTCCAACAGTTGAAGTAACTACTTTTTTCTTTCTGATATAACTATAGAATTCTTTCGGGTTTGTTTTACTTTGATTCGCAATATGTAACTCTAAGGTCTTTTTACTTTGCTTAATTAACTTTTTGGCTTTGCGTCGTAGCTCTACAAATTTCACCCGTTCTTCGTCATTTTGTGAGGATTTTAATCTATCATTAGCAAATTTTTTAGCAAGCAGGCAGTTTGAAATATCTTTATTCCACCATTTGGGCTTATTATTATGGCCTGGACGCCGTATTTTCGATGGTATGCAGTCTTGCACTGCTTTTAGGTAAGTGGTTTCAAATAACTTCCAAGATGTATTTATGTCGTTATTGTTAATTAAAAAGCTCCAGTCAGTTTCTTTAAACATAGCTCTAAGTTTATGGAAGTTTGCTTTCTTGAAATTAGGGACTTTTTCGATGCTACTATTTGGTTCGTTACTAGTAAACTTTAAAGTGAAAGTTATCGTACGATGGTCGCTGTTGCTGAATTCATCACCAACATTCAAATTCTCTATCAATTCTTCTTTTGTTGCAAGTACAATGTCAAGAACGTTATTACCACGGGTCGGCGTTCGAACAAATTGATAAAGCGAACTCTCTTGCAAGTTCGTATACAAGTCATGTCCGGAGTGTGAAGTAAGAGTATCGCCCCACTTGGTCACAGGTAAATTAAAGTCGCCAAAAATTACGGTATCTTGTGAGTTACTTACATCTGCAATTTGTTCGTAAATTTCTCGGTCAGTTTGCACTGATTGAGCTGGAGGTCTGTATATTAACGCAAGTATTATTTTTGTACCTTTATTATTCTTTATTAGCACAAAAGATGTGTCGACGTTCACAATTTGAGGTTTTGACACGTGGGTCGGGTTAAGACTTTCTTTGATATAAAATAAAACGCCACCTCCATTTTTATTTATTCGGCTGTTCTCAAACATTACATAACCGGGAAGTGAATACTCTGCTAAAAAGTCTCTATCTTCTGTATTGAGCCAAGATTCTGTTATGCCAATCACATCATAATTTTCTGTAAACACTAGTTCCTCTAAATCTGAAAATTTATTGCGTATGCTACGAGCGTTTGCATAGAAAACCTTTAAAGTTGCGGTTTTAGAGAGAGAGAGAGAGAGAGCGAGAGAGAGAGATATTTAAATACTGTAAATAGATAGATGGATTGGGAAAGAGAACGATCAAAACAAGCATAAACTAATAACGAATAATGCAGCTCATTAAATATCATAAATTAATATATAAATGATTGTAATTTAATAACAATGACCACATAATGTAATAACGTGTAGATCTAAGAGGAACATATCAGGTACAATATAATAACACTATCTGATCCGACCTCTCGTGGGTTATTATATTTTGTTTAATTTTTAATGAAGACTTTGCTTTTTTTTTTTTTTTTTTTTTTTTTTTTTTTTTTTTTTTTTTCCCCCCCGAGCGATGTATTTTACTGTGCTAACAAAATCACCTTCCCAGACTTCCGAAAAAAAATGTCCACCCATTTGTCCATTTTCCGATAGGGTGATTTTTTTCTAAGTTACAGGCTGCAATCGTTCGCCCAGACAAAAAATAGTTCACCCAGACAAAAAAAAAAAAAAAAAAAAATCAACGCCTGAATGGGGTGAAGCATCTAATTATCGCCAAACCAATTGGTTGAAACATCTTAAAATTTCCAAAATATTGGAGCGCGTTCGTGGTCCCGGAACCTAAGAATTGGAGCTTTGTTGTATATACAGTACATATACTGTATACACAATGGAGCGAAGCAGGAGAGGTCCTAAAAGCACCCCCTTTGGACCAAATAGGGTTAAGTAATGCCACATATCATTGTGCTCTTGTCACAGCTCAACATTCACGCAGAGATAAAGTTGAGCTTTCGCCTATAGCCTACACTTTTGAGCAAACTGTTGTAGAAGGGATAGCTTACTGTGTTGTACAAAGGAGTACAAAGGAAATCAAGCAACAACAGATCTAGTGACCCTTCTAGGTTGCTTGTCCTCCAAAACACTGAGGATCAAGTGTCCAAACAGTGGTTTGGAGTGGGTAAGGGAACATTGGAAAGCCAATTACTGCCCTGGAACTAATGTCCGTGGCAGGATTAGGAAGTTAGTAGGGGACAGATGGGTTAGTAACTGAGGGGGGGATAATATAAAGTTATTCATTTACAAACGCAGTCAGTCGCGGGTTTGATGCGATATATTTGTCTAGGCGGAGTTTAAATGAATCAACGGTGATGCAGTCTATAACGTTTCGGGGAAGCCCATTCCACAAGTTGACAACTCGATTGAAGAAGAAATTCTTAGATTCGTGTGAGTTAAAAGATTTACCAATAATTTTGCAACCGTTTCCCCGCGTGTAATTAGCTTGGTCGATAGTGAAGTACTTACTACAGTTCATATTGTCGATGCCTTTGATGATTTTGAACACTTGAATTAAGTCACCTCTTAATCTACGCTGGGTTAAAGGAAATAGATTTAATTCTCCAAGACGCTCTTCGTATGGTTTGTTCTTTAGGCTAGGTATCATTTTGGTAACTCTACGTTGAACTCGTTCTAGCTTGTTTATATCTTTTTGGTAATAAGGGCACCAGGATTGAACGCAGTATTCCAGAAGAGGGCGGATTAAGGAATTGTAAAGGGTTAGGATAACTTCTTTGGATTTATGCTCAAATGACCTGCCTATAAAGCCAATTATTTTGTTTGCCTTCTTAACAACTTCTGAACATTGTTGACTCGGTTTTAGGTTACTCGATATTGTTGCTCCCAGATCGGTTTCTCTGTTTACATTCTTAAGCTGAGTGCCATTCATCGAATAGTTTGCTTTCTCATTTAGGTATTCGATATGTAGTACTTTACATTTATCCGCATTGAAACTCATTTGCCAAATTAGGGCCCAACATGACAATTTATCTAGATTGTGTTGCATATCGTCAACTTGTTCTTTTGAGAGTACGCTATTTGCAATTTTTGTATCGTCAGCAAATTTTGAGATTGTACAGGTGAGACCCTCATCTATGTCGTTGATGTAAATTAGAAAGAGAATTGGTCCTAGTACCGATCCCTGGGGTACCCCGCTACTTACATTGGTCCATTTAGATGCCTTACCGTTTATGACTACTCTTTGCTTTCTGTCGCTGAGCCAATTTTCTATCCATTTCAACACACCGTCTTGTATTCCATGCGCTTTTAGTTTTAGCAGTAAACGTTTGTGGGGAACTTTGTCAAAGGCCTTTTGAAAATCAAGGTATATAATATCTACAGCTTTACTCTCATCGTAGAGGTTGAGGATATCGTGGAAGAAGTCTAAGAGGTTTGTTAAACAGGAACGTTTTTTACGAAAACCGTGTTGAGTATCTTTAAGTATGTTATTTTCCTCTAAGTGATTTACGAGTCTGTCTCGTATGACCGTTTCTAGCATTTTACATACAACTGAGGTTAAGCTAATTGGACGATAGTTACTGGGTAGGGATTTGCTGCCTTTTTTGAATATCGGTGTTACGTTGGCTAGCTTCCACTGATCGGGCATAGTTCCAGACTGCAAGGATTTATTGAATAGTAATGTCAGTGGTTTGGAGAGCTCATCCTTAGCTTCCTTTAGAACTCTAGGCGAGATTTTATCAGGTCCAGGCGTTTTATTTACCTTGAGTTTATCTAAACAATTCAAGGGAAGAAGGGATAGCTTGCTGTGTTGTAGAAGGGATAGCTTACTGTGTTGTAGAAGGGATAGCTTACTGTGTTGTAGAAGGGATAGCTTACTGTGTTGTAGAAGGGATAGCTTACTGTGTTGTAGAAGGGATAGCTTACTGTGTTGTAGAAGGGATAGCTTACTGTGTTGTAGAAGGGATAGCTTACTGTGTTGTAGAAGGGATAGCTTACTGTGTTGTAGAAGGGATAGCTTACTGTGTTGTAGAAGGGATAGCTTACTGTGTTGTAGAAGGGATAGCTTACTGTGTTGTAGAAGGGATAGCTTACTGTGTTGTAGAAGGGATAGCTTACTGTGTTGTAGAAGGGATAGCTTACTGTGTTGTAGAAGGGATAGCTTACTGTGTTGTAGAAGGGATAGCTTACTGTGTTGTAGAAGGGATAGCTTACTGTGTTGTAGAAAGGATAGCTTACTGTGTTGTAGAAGGGATAGCTTACTGTGTTGTAGAAGGGATAGCTTACTGTGTTGTAGAAGGGATAGCTTACTGTGTTGTAGAAGGGATAGCTTACTGTGTTGTAGAAGGGATAGCTTGCTGTGTTGTAGAAGGGATAGCTTGCGGTGTTGTAGAAGGGATAGCTTACTGTGTTATAGAAGGGATAGCTTACTGTGTTGTAGAAGGGATAGCTTACTGTGTTGTAGAAGGGATAGCTTACTGTGTTGTAGAAGGGATAGCTTACTGTGTTGTAGAAGGGATAGCTTACTGTGTTGTAGAAGGGATAGCTTACTGTGTTGTAGAAGGGATAGCTTGCTGTGTTGTAGAAGGGATAGCTTGCGGTGTTGTAGAAGGGATAGCTTACTGTGTTGTAGAAGGGATAGCTTACTGTGTTGTAGAAGGGATAGCTTGCGGTGTTGTAGAAGGGATAGCTTACTGTGTTGTAGAAGGGATAGCTTACTGTGTTGTAGAAGGGATAGCTTACTGTGTTGTACAAAGGAGTACAAAGGAAATCCAGCAACAACAGATCTAGTGACCCTTCTAGGTTGCTTGTCCTCCAAAACACTGAGGATCAAGTGTCCAAACAGTGGTTTGGAGTGGGTAAGGGAACATTGGAAAGCCAATTACTGCCCTGGAACTAATGTCCGTGGCAGGATTAGGAAGTTAGTAGGGGACAGATGGGTTAGTAACTGAGGGGGGGATAATATAAAGTTATTCATTTACAAACGCAGTCAGTCGCGCGGGTTTGATGCGATATATTTGTCTAGGCGGAGTTTAAATGAATCAACGGTGATGCAGTCTATAACGTTTCGGGGAAGCCCATTCCACAAGTTGACAACTCGATTGAAGAAGAAATTCTTAGATTCGTGTGAGTTAAAAGATTTACCAATAATTTTGCAACCGTTTCCCCGCGTGTAATTAGCTTGGTCGATAGTGAAGTACTTACTACAGTTCATATTGTCGATGCCTTTGATGATTTTGAACACTTGAATTAAGTCACCTCTTAATCTACGCTGGGTTAAAGGAAATAGATTTAATTCTCCAAGACGCTCTTCGTATGGTTTGTTCTTTAGGCTAGGTATCATTTTGGTAACTCTACGTTGAACTCGTTCTAGCTTGTTTATATCTTTTTGGTAATAAGGGCACCAGGATTGAACGCAGTATTCCAGAAGAGGGCGGATTAAGGAATTGTAAAGGGTTAGGATAACTTCTTTGGATTTATGCTCAAATGACCTGCCTATAAAGCCAATTATTTTGTTTGCCTTCTTAACAACTTCTGAACATTGTTGACTCGGTTTTAGGTTACTCGATATTGTTGCTCCCAGATCGGTTTCTCTGTTTACATTCTTAAGCTGAGTGCCATTCATCGAATAGTTTGCTTTCTCATTTAGGTATTCGATATGTAGTACTTTACATTTATCCGCATTGAAACTCATTTGCCAAATTTGGGCCCAACATGACAATTTATCTAGATTGTGTTGCATATCGTCAACTTGTTCTTTTGAGAGTACGCTATTTGCAATTTTTGTATCGTCAGCAAATTTTGAGATTGTACAGGTGAGACCCTCATCTATGTCGTTGATGTAAATTAGAAAGAGAATTGGTCCTAGTACCGATCCCTGGGGTACCCCGCTACTTACATTGGTCCATTTAGATGCCTTACCGTTTATGACTACTCTTTGCTTTCTGTCGCTGAGCCAATTTTCTATCCATTTCAACACACCGTCTTGTATTCCATGCGCTTTTAGTTTTAGCAGTAAACGTTTGTGGGGAACTTTGTCAAAGGCCTTTTGAAAATCAAGGTATATAATATCTACAGCTTTACTCTCATCGTAGAGGTTGAGGATATCGTGGAAGAAGTCTAAGAGGTTTGTTAAACAGGAACGTTTTTTACGAAAACCGTGTTGAGTATCTTTAAGTATGTTATTTTCCTCTAAGTGATTTACGAGTCTGTCTCGTATGACCGTTTCTAGCATTTTACATACAACTGAGGTTAAGCTAATTGGACGATAGTTACTGGGTAGGGATTTGCTGCCTTTTTTGAATATCGGTGTTACGTTGGCTAGCTTCCACTGATCGGGCATAGTTCCAGACTGCAAGGATTTATTGAATAGTAATGTCAGTGGTTTGGAGAGCTCATCCTTAGCTTCCTTTAGAACTCTAGGCGAGATTTTATCAGGTCCAGGCGTTTTATTTACCTTGAGTTTATCTAAACAATTCAAGGGAAGAAGGGATAGCTTGCTGTGTTGTAGAAGGGATAGCTTACTGTGTTGTAGAAGGGATAGCTTACTGTGTTGTAGAAGGGATAGCTTACTGTGTTGTAGAAGGGATAGCTTACTGTGTTGTAGAAGGGATAGCTTACTGTGTTGTAGAAGGGATAGCTTACTGTGTTGTAGAAGGGATAGCTTACTGTGTTGTAGAAGGGATAGCTTACTGTGTTGTAGAAGGGATAGCTTACTGTGTTGTAGAAGGGATAGCTTACTGTGTTGTAGAAGGGATAGCTTACTGTGTTGTAGAAGGGATAGCTTACTGTGTTGTAGAAGGGATAGCTTACTGTGTTGTAGAAGGGATAGCTTACTGTGTTGTAGAAGGGATAGCTTACTGTGTTGTAGAAGGGATAGCTTACTGTGTTGTAGAAAGGATAGCTTACTGTGTTGTAGAAGGGATAGCTTACTGTGTTGTAGAAGGGATAGCTTACTGTGTTGTAGAAGGGATAGCTTACTGTGTTGTAGAAGGGATAGCTTACTGTGTTGTAGAAGGGATAGCTTGCTGTGTTGTAGAAGGGATAGCTTGCGGTGTTGTAGAAGGGATAGCTTACTGTGTTATAGAAGGGATAGCTTACTGTGTTGTAGAAGGGATAGCTTACTGTGTTGTAGAAGGGATAGCTTACTGTGTTGTAGAAGGGATAGCTTACTGTGTTGTAGAAGGGATAGCTTACTGTGTTGTAGAAGGGATAGCTTACTGTGTTGTAGAAGGGATAGCTTGCTGTGTTGTAGAAGGGATAGCTTGCGGTGTTGTAGAAGGGATAGCTTACTGTGTTGTAGAAGGGATAGCTTACTGTGTTGTAGAAGGGATAGCTTGCGGTGTTGTAGAAGGGATAGCTTACTGTGTTGTAGAAGGGATAGCTTACTGTGTTGTAGAAGGGATAGCTTACTGTGTTGTACAAAGGAGTACAAAGGAAATCCAGCAACAACAGATCTAGTGACCCTTCTAGGTTGCTTGTCCTCCAAAACACTGAGGATCAAGTGTCCAAACAGTGGTTTGGAGTGGGTAAGGGAACATTGGAAAGCCAATTACTGCCCTGGAACTAATGTCCGTGGCAGGATTAGGAAGTTAGTAGGGGACAGATGGGTTAGTAACTGAGGGGGGGATAATATAAAGTTATTCATTTACAAACGCAGTCAGTCGCGGGTTTGATGCGATATATTTGTCTAGGCGGAGTTTAAATGAATCAACGGTGATGCAGTCTATAACGTTTCGGGGAAGCCCATTCCACAAGTTGACAACTCGATTGAAGAAGAAATTCTTAGATTCGTGTGAGTTAAAAGATTTACCAATAATTTTGCAACCGTTTCCCCGCGTGTAATTAGCTTGGTCGATAGTGAAGTACTTACTACAGTTCATATTGTCGATGCCTTTGATGATTTTGAACACTTGAATTAAGTCACCTCTTAATCTACGCTGGGTTAAAGGAAATAGATTTAATTCTCCAAGACGCTCTTCGTATGGTTTGTTCTTTAGGCTAGGTATCATTTTGGTAACTCTACGTTGAACTCGTTCTAGCTTGTTTATATCTTTTTGGTAATAAGGGCACCAGGATTGAACGCAGTATTCCAGAAGAGGGCGGATTAAGGAATTGTAAAGGGTTAGGATAACTTCTTTGGATTTATGCTCAAATGACCTGCCTATAAAGCCAATTATTTTGTTTGCCTTCTTAACAACTTCTGAACATTGTTGACTCGGTTTTAGGTTACTCGATATTGTTGCTCCCAGATCGGTTTCTCTGTTTACATTCTTAAGCTGAGTGCCATTCATCGAATAGTTTGCTTTCTCATTTAGGTATTCGATATGTAGTACTTTACATTTATCCGCATTGAAACTCATTTGCCAAATTTGGGCCCAACATGACAATTTATCTAGATTGTGTTGCATATCGTCAACTTGTTCTTTTGAGAGTACGCTATTTGCAATTTTTGTATCGTCAGCAAATTTTGAGATTGTACAGGTGAGACCCTCATCTATGTCGTTGATGTAAATTAGAAAGAGAATTGGTCCTAGTACCGATCCCTGGGGTACCCCGCTACTTACATTGGTCCATTTAGATGCCTTACCGTTTATGACTACTCTTTGCTTTCTGTCGCTGAGCCAATTTTCTATCCATTTCAACACACCGTCTTGTATTCCATGCGCTTTTAGTTTTAGCAGTAAACGTTTGTGGGGAACTTTGTCAAAGGCCTTTTGAAAATCAAGGTATATAATATCTACAGCTTTACTCTCATCGTAGAGGTTGAGGATATCGTGGAAGAAGTCTAAGAGGTTTGTTAAACAGGAACGTTTTTTACGAAAACCGTGTTGAGTATCTTTAAGTATGTTATTTTCCTCTAAGTGATTTACGAGTCTGTCTCGTATGACCGTTTCTAGCATTTTACATACAACTGAGGTTAAGCTAATTGGACGATAGTTACTGGGTAGGGATTTGCTGCCTTTTTTGAATATCGGTGTTACGTTGGCTAGCTTCCACTGATCGGGCATAGTTCCAGACTGCAAGGATTTATTGAATAGTAATGTCAGTGGTTTGGAGAGCTCATCCTTAGCTTCCTTTAGAACTCTAGGCGAGATTTTATCAGGTCCAGGCGTTTTATTTACCTTGAGTTTATCTAAACAATTCAAGGGAAGAAGGGATAGCTTGCTGTGTTGTAGAAGGGATAGCTTACTGTGTTGTAGAAGGGATAGCTTACTGTGTTGTAGAAGGGATAGCTTACTGTGTTGTAGAAGGGATAGCTTACTGTGTTGTAGAAGGGATAGCTTACTGTGTTGTAGAAGGGATAGCTTACTGTGTTGTAGAAGGGATAGCTTACTGTGTTGTAGAAGGGATAGCTTACTGTGTTGTAGAAGGGATAGCTTACTGTGTTGTAGAAGGGATAGCTTACTGTGTTGTAGAAGGGATAGCTTACTGTGTTGTAGAAGGGATAGCTTGCTGTGTTGTAGAAGGGATAGCTTACTGTGTTGTAGAAGGGATAGCTTACTGTGTTGTAGAAGGGATAGCTTACTGTGTTGTAGAAGGGATAGCTTACTGTGTTGTAGAAGGGATAGCTTACTGTGTTGTAGAAGGGATAGCTTACTGTGTTGTAGAAGGGATAGCTTACTGTGTTGTAGAAGGGATAGCTTACTGTGTTGTAGAAGGGATAGCTTACTGTGTTGTAGAAGGGATAGCTTACTGTGTTGTAGAAGGGATAGCTTACTGTGTTGTAGAAGGGATAGCTTACTGTGTTGTAGAAGGGATAGCTTACTGTGTTGTAGAAGGGATAGCTTGCTGTGTTGTAGAAGGGATAGCTTACTGTGTTGTAGAAGGGATAGCTTACTGTGTTGTAGAAGGGATAGCTTACTGTGTTGTAGAAGGGATAGCTTACTGTGTTGTAGAAGGGATAGCTTACTGTGTTGTAGAAGGGATAGCTTACTGTGTTGTAGAAGGGATAGCTTACTGTGTTGTAGAAGGGATAGCTTACTGTGTTGTAGAAGGGATAGCTTACTGTGTTGTAGAAGGGATAGCTTACTGTGTTGTAGAAAGGATAGCTTACTGTGTTGTAGAAGGGATAGCTTACTGTGTTGTAGAAGGGATAGCTTACTGTGTTGTAGAAGGGATAGCTTACTGTGTTGTAGAAGGGATAGCTTACTGTGTTTTATATATTTCTCAAATTTTCCTGCTATTCTAAATGGACAATCTTTTTTTATATACGCTCTTTAACCCTTTCTAGATTCGAATACGCATTTCTTTTTTCTTTTCTAGCTAATATTTCACTTCGAGCATCTCCCCAGAATGGACCGCAAGGAATTGTGAGATACTAACTATTCCTTGTAACTCCCTGTAGCTCTCTCCCCCGAGCAGCAGAAGTGAGTGCTGATGTTAATTAGATAGGATTCAAAGATCGCCAAGCTCAGCCGTAAAATGTTCCGGCCGAATTGGGAGGGCAGAAGAGTGAGAGTTCGGGAGGATAGGAAAGAAGACGAAAAAGAGGAAGATGATGATGATGATAGAATACTACTGCTACTGCTACTACTACTACTACTACTACTACTACTGCTGCTACTACTACTACTACTAATAATAATAATAATAATAATAATAATAATAATACACATACAAATAATAATATAAGTGAAAAAGATTAAACAAAAAGAGAAACTGAGACTAAAATAAGACAAAGATTCATTACTATCAATATTATTATTATTATTGTTATTAATAATATTATTATTATTATTATTATTAATATTGCTACAATTATTTGTTTGATTAGCATTCAATAGTAAACATGAACGTAGCTAACTAAATGCCCTCTTGCAATAAAAATGTAAAAAACTCACCTCAGTTAAATGTCTTTATGTTTAGTTTTTTTTTTTTTTTTAAAGTTTCCTCATTAGACCTAAATCAAGTTTAAAAAAATACCCCCAAGATACCCCCTTCAAAAAGAAATTATGCATATTTCGGCAGAGAAATTGGGGCAGTTCCTCTCCTCGGAATGGACCACAAGATCTCTGAGATATTAACTATTAATTTTAATTAACTCCTTGTAACTCTTAAATTGCAGGCTTGCTATAGCTCGCCAGGAGCGATAGCCTTAAATGAGACTCTCTGGTATCATATAAGTATCGACCAGACGATTATATGTATCTCGATAAGACGTTCTTGGAGTAAAAGCGGACATATATGTACATTCATTAGTGGGATAAAACTATTCACAACTTTTAAGATACATCTATCTATCTATCTATTGCCTGACGCCGTGATCCCCGAAGGGGTGGCCACGAACGAACCGCCCCCATGCACCTCTGTCCCCAGTCAGTCGACGCCCCTCCCCCCAACCAGCACCGCCTTCGTTCATGTACTTCTTCACTCCATCCTTCCACCTCTCATTCGGTCTACCTCTCCCTCTCTGTCCCTCCACCTCGCTCTCGTACACCCTCTTAGTCATTCTCTCGCTTTCCATACGTTCCATATGGCCGAACCATCTCAAGTTGTTCCTTTTCACACTTTCCAGCACATCTACCTCCACATCACAGCTCCTTCTTACTTCCTCATTAGTCTGTCTATCCCTCCATGTAACTCGGCACGCACTCCTTAAGTAATTCATTTCCACTGCTCTCACTCTTGGTCGGAGTCTCTCAACCAACGTCCATGCTTCGCTTCCGTAAGTCAGTGTCGGGATTACCACACTGTCATGCAAGGACTTCTTCACTTCCATACTGACCACCCTATTTCTTGTTACTGCTTTTAGCATTCCTACAACCCTCTTCCCCTGTTGTACCCTCTCCCGCACTTCTTCATCCATAGTCCCATCTTTACTCAACACACTGCCCAGATACTTAAAAGAGTTGACGATCTCCATAGCCTGACCGTTCAGCTTCACCTCACACTCTGTGACTTCACCCCTTTCGAAGACCATAACCTTGCTCTTCCCTGCATTTACATTCAAATTCCGTTTTTCGCACACTGTTCCAAACTCATTTACCAGACCCTGCCACTCCCATTCATTATCACTCATCAGAACTGTATCATCCCCAAACAGCAGTATAGGTAGCTTCCACTCAATTCCCTCCCTTTTCAGCGATACACCAACATCCACTGCTCTTGATAGTATTTCTTTCATGACTCCATCCATATATACAGTAAACAACCACGGGGACATCACACACCCCTGTTTCAAACCAACATTCAGGTCAAAGAACTCGCTCTGCTCACTCTCCACACGTACTGCCGTCTTTGCAGCCTCATACATGCTCTTCACTGCTTTCAGCAACTTGCCCTCTACTCCATATATTCTAAGTACTTTCCACAAACCTTCTCTATCCACTCTGTCATAGGCCTTCTCCAAGTCCATAAAGGCAACATACACCCTTTGTTTCTTCTCCAGATATTTCTCCACAACACAATTCAGGGTAAAAATCTGATCTACACATCCTCTTCCCTTCCTAAAACCTCCCTGCTCGTCGCCTATCCATTTCTCCGTTCTCACTCTCACTCTCTCAATCACTACCCTACTGTATACCTTCCCTACTACGCTTAGAAGACATATTCCTCGGTGGTTACCACACACTCCTCTTTCCCCTTTGCCCTTATATAGGGGGACTATTATGCCAGTCTTCCAGTCATCGGGTGCACTCCCCTTCTCCCATGCTAGTTTGCACATTTTCCATACCCATTCTATCACTATCTCACCACCATACCTCAACATTTCCCCACACACTCCATCTGTTCCTGGTGCTTTCCCCAACTTCACTCTTTTCATGGCTTCCCACACTTCTGACCTCTTGATCCCCACCTCCTCCTCTACTAATTCTCTTCTTCTCCCTCCCATACCATATCCAGCTATGTTTGCTGGCTCTTCGTTCCTTACATTTAGCAACTCATTGAAGTACTCCCTTCATCTTTCGACTCTCTCTTGCTTCTCGGCTAGCATTCTCCCATTCTTATCTTTCACACCCTTACTGTTTCCCTTGCTACCTTCCCTAACTTTCTTGACTTCTTTCCAGAACAGTTTCTTACTCTCCCTCCATTTTACACTCAGATTCCTTCCAAATTCCTCATCTACTCTTCTCTTACTTTCCTTCACTACCATACTCTCTTCACCACCCTCTTACTCTCCACGTACCTCGCTCGTTTCTGTCTCTCGAAATCTTCATTCCCTCTACTACCCAACCACTCTTTATATGCTTTCTTCTTTTCTTCCACAGCTATTCTTACCTCTTCTGTCCACCATGCTGTACCTTTCACTCCCCTCCCTCTTCTCCTCACTCCACACACCTCCTCACATGCTGCACAGATCTCATCCTTAAACACCTTGCTCATCTCCTCCACTTCCTCCATAACTTCCAGGTCGAACCCACCTAGTCGTCTTTCCACTGCTCTCCTGTACTCCTCCCTGACTTCCTCCTCCTGCAACCCCTCCACCCTCCTCTCGCCTCCCTCCAGCTCTCCTCACCCACTTCTTTTGTATCCTAACCTTAGCTACCACTACATAATGATCAGACAGACCCCCTCCAATACCCCTATACACCCTAGCATATAGATACATACAGTTAAATAAAAAACAAAACTTATGCGACACTACGAGCTTATATTAGGCTCAATTTCTGTCAATTTACAAATAGGTACACCACACACACACACACACACCACAAACACCCAGCAGCGTTCAAGCATGCAAGGTACACACACACACCACAAACACCCAGCAGCGTTCAAGCATGTAAGGTAAACACACCGTCATACATACACACAACACACATACACACACAAACATACACACACATTCATACACACATATACACAGGCACACACACATATATATATATATATATATACACACACACACACACACACACACATCACAGCACCGTTCAAGTATGCACAGCCACACACCTTCATACTTACACACACACATACATACCTAAGACACACATACACAGACACACATATAATGTATACACACACACATCACAGTGTAAGTATGCACAGCCACACACCTTAGAGTTACATATTGCGAATCAAAGTAAAACAAACCCGAAAGAATTCTATAGTTATATCAGAAAGAAAAAAGTAGTTACTTCAACTGTTGGACCTTAGTCGATGAAAATGGAGAATACACCAAAGACGAAGAACAAATGAGTAATGCCCTCAATACCTTCTTTGCATCAGTTTTTACAACAGAAGACCTCAGTGATATCCCTACACCATCGCCGATTCAGATTGATAATTCAGATGTTTTAAGCAATATCACCGTTACAGAGAGAGAAGTATTGAATTGTTTAGATAAACTCAAGGTAAATAAAACGCCTGGACCTGATACAATCTCGCCTAGAGTTCTAAAGGAAGCTAAGGATGAGCTCTCTAAACCACTGACATTACTATTCAATAAATCCTTGCAGTCTGGAACTATGCCCGATCAGTGGAAGCTAGCCAACGTAACACCGATATTAAAAAAAGGCAGCAAATCCCTATCCAGTAACTATCGTCCAATTAGCTTAACCTCAGTTGTATGTAAAATGCTAGAAACGGTCATAAGAGACAGACTCGTAAATCACTTAGAGGAAAATAACATACTTAAAGATACTCAACACGGCTTTCGTAAAAAACGTTCCTGTTTAACAAACCTCTTAGACTTCTTCCACGATATCCTCAACCTCTACGATGAGAGTAAAGCTGTAGATATTATATACCTTGATTTTCAAAAGGCCTTTGACAAAGTTCCCCACAAACGTTTACTGCTAAAACTAAAAGCGCATGGAATACAAGACGGTGTGTTGAAATGGATAGAAAATTGGCTCAGCGACAGAAAGCAAAGAGTAGTCATAAACGGTAAGGCATCAAAATGGACCAATGTAAGTAGCGGGGTACCCCAGGGATCGGTACTAGGACCAATTCTCTTTCTAATTTACATCAACGACATAGATGAGGGTCTCACCTGTACAATCTCAAAATTTGCTGACGATACAAAAATTGCAAATAGCGTACTCTCAAAAGAATAAGTTGACGATATGCAACACAATCTAGATAAATTGTCATGTTGGGCCCAAATTTGGCAAATGAGTTTCAATGCGGATAAATGTAAAGTACTACATATCGGATACCTAAATGAGAAAACAAACTATTCGATGAATGGCACTCAGCTTAAGAATGTAAACAGAGAAACCGATCTGGGAGTAACAATATCGAGTAACCTAAAACCGAGTCAACAATGTTCAGAAGTTGTTATGAAGGCAAACAAAATAATTGGCTTTATAGGCAGGTCATTTGAGCATAAATCCAAAGAAGTTATCCTAACCCTTTACAATTCCTTAGTCCGCCCTCTTCTGGAATACTGCGTTCAATCCTGGTGCCCTTATTACCAAAAAGATATAAACAAGCTAGAACGAGTTCAACGTAGAGTTACCAAAATGATACCTAGCCTAAAGAACAAACCATACGAAGAGCGTCTTAGAGAATTAAATCTATTTCCTTTAACCCAGCGCAGATTAAGAGGCGACTTAATTCAAGTGTTCAAAATCATCAAAGGCATCGACAATATGAACTGTAGTAAGTACTTCACTATCGACCAATCTAATTACACGCGGGGAAACGGTTGCAAAATTATTGGTAAATCTTTTAACTCGCACGAATCTAAGAATTTCTTCTTCAATCGAGTTGTCAACTTGTGGAATGGGCTTCCCCGAAACGTTATAGACTGCATCACCGTTGATTCATTTAAACTCCGCCTAGACAAATATCTCGCATCAAACCCGCGACTGACTGCGTTTGTAAATGAATAACTTTATTTTATCCCCCCCTCAGTTACTAACCCATCTGTCCCCTACTAACTTCCTAATTCTGCCACGGACATTAGTTCCAGGGCAGTAATTCCCTTTCCAATGTTCCCTTACCCACTCTAAACCACTGTTTGGACACTTGATCCTCAGTGTTTTGGAGGACAAGCAACCTAGAAGGGTCACTGGATCTGTTGTTGCTTGATTTCCTTTGTACTCCCTTTGTACCTTCATACATACACACACACATATACACACACACACATCAGTGTAAGTATGCACAGCCACACACCTTCATACATACACACACACACACACATATACACACACATCACAACATCGTTCAAGTATGCACAGCCACACACCTTCATACATACACACACACACCCATATACACACACATCACAACATCGTTCAAGTATGCACAGCCACACACCTTCATACATACAGACACATGCCCATTGACACAGCTGAGGACAGATACACGGACTGAGTGATAATGGTCCTCATACACATTAATATATACGCAACATATGTGTACAGTACGCCAAAGAATACATCAGAGGTTTGCAGTCAACAGGTTTATAGTATTTACATATCCTTAGTATGAAGCAACTTGGTTGAGCCCGAGAACTTTTAGTCTTCTATTGTACTTCTCACTTCTCCACTTGTTCTTCCTCTGTCCAATTGCTCTGCTTTCCTACTTTACTCCAGCCATCTGGTCTGGTGTTTTTTCTTAGTCTCTCTCTCTCTCAATATATATATATATATATATATATATATATATATACTGTATATATGAGGAAATAGCAAATTATATTGCTATGCCCACCAAGATACGAATTGCAGCCGTACAGACCAGCACCAGCACCACACAACAAGGACATATTAAGCCTAAGGAGAGAGTACCTGCACACCCTTTACGATTACAGATGCCCCCATACGGCTATACGAAAAACAACAATGCCGTAGGAAGCCGCGTGGACAATAACGACAACAGATCGGTACCCATCTAGCTCGCACCGGATAGGAACCAGCATATGCAGAACTAAGACAGACTATCTCACTCTACCTAGAAGTATTTCAGCTAAGTTCAATACTAGCATCTCCAGGTCTGAAGACTGGAACAATCCTAGGTACGAGACTGGGAAAACTAGGTTCGATACTAGAGATCACAGGTCTCAAGACTGATAGTACCAAGTGTTAACCCTTTGAGTACCAGCGACGTGTTATCTTTTATTCTAGCTATAGTTAGACGATATTACGCAGCTTAGGAAGGATCTGTGGTAGTTAAATGGATTGGTTGAGATAGTTTGAAGCCTTATTATTGCTAGATATCCTACATAATCTGAATAAAATCTTATAATAGTTGCCATAATAGAACGAAAAGGATGTCACCGGTATTGTATGGGTTAATGGTAAACTTGCTAGGTATGAGACTAGCACCTCAGGTATGATGACTGAATATACCAAGTGCTCTGGTCTACCTGCTAAGTTCGATACAAACAAGTCTGGTCCCAAGACTGACTCGTGTATGATACCAACACAAGTGCAAACTGACGTAACAGTGAGACTCAATGCACACCCTCTAGGCGAGTCTAGGGCATCGAGTAGAGCAGTGGAAGCCGAGGCTCACCTCTACCCTTTCACTTGCATGTGGTCTGAAACTTTGCACAACTAGTGGTCCGAGACCTAGCCTTCAAGTAGAGCCGAGGAAGAAAACTGCAAGTTGCACCCTGAGGAAATCCAGACCGAACCAGACGCCCAAGACAGACGAGTGTCGTAACAAAAGCCCAGCACGTCAAACATATGAAAGATCACTAAATCCCCCTTCAACACCAGGGAAATTGATAAATTAAATAGTTGTAGTGTGCAGAGTCCCTTCTTGATAAAACAGTGTATTACCCTTCAGGTAAAACAAAACACATATCCTATCCTTGCATTCCCCTATTTAATACTTCCCGAAATTTATGATTGGGCACTCCCGCATCAATGTAAACCTGGAATATTTAATAGCAAAGAATTAACTTCGAAGACACCCAATAACCGACCGCGTAAACTTTTGCTTAGTGATTTTCCAATAGTAAATGAGTCACCTCTTATAAAAAGTCAATAAAACTATAGTCGAACGACTAGAGAAAACGTGACTTCGTGATCAGAGAGAGACTAACTTTGCTAAATGTAACTCTAATAATATAATTGCTAAAAACACCAAATTCGTCATTTCCAATTGTATCAACTTAACCTATGTACTTTAACTTAACAAAACAGAAGTTTGATTTGATCTAAGAACCCGCATGAATAAATAATTGCATAAATAAATCACGCACGTGTTCATCTTGTGCTTAGAGCATGCGATTTGTTAGTAGTCTTGGCAAATCCAACGTCAAGGCTATTAACCTAATTGCAATGACGACTTGTCTATTTTGACTGCTATGTCGTCATTCCAACCGCGGTTAAAAAGAAAACGTCTAGAGTCTACTCCTTATCTTGCTCTAGGAGACGTTGTACATTAACCAAAACTACCACCGAAGGTGAAAAAAGCATTAGAAGAGAAGAAAAAGGGGGTTTACCTTAGTTACCGCTCAAGGCCCATCCCGTGTTCTGTCATGCGCCGATCCCTGTCGAACGTGCGCATGAGCGACCCTCTCTTGTTATCATTTTTTCACGCGCCTCCATTGATTGAGTCCGCTTTTGTTGTGCTCCTTCAATTCACCCTGTTTTAGGTTCGTTTCGGCTTTTCTGGCCTTCTTTTTGCTAGACAGATGTTACGTGATCTAGGACACACCTAAATGGGCTCCTCAGTGTGTTTAATGGAGACGCGTGTGGAAATAGCTACCGAAGGTACGGGGGCGCTTGGCGTTCCCCGTCTATATGTTTTCATTCTTTCTCTTTTCATATTCTTTTTTCCTGTTAGTCTGGGCATAGTTTAGCTTTTAGCTTCAATTAGCCTAGCTTGTTTATCATTCAGGAATTGCTATGCCCTTATGAGTTCTCATTTTTTCATAGCCTAGGTGTACAGTTGGTTCACAACCTGAGATTTCGTGGTGGCGGTGCTGTTTGTAGAGTTTGTGTCAGCCGCATAACTAGCGTTATTCCCGAGTCCCCCCTTTCGAGCCTTCACTGTGTCTCAAGGGCCTGGGCGCTTAGTGGTTCGTGATACCCGGAGGTACCCCACGGGGGCCTCTCCCTCACTCCACAGGGTTTTTTCGCCCCTGACACATTCTCTACTCGCGGCTAGGCCACCCTTTTTCTCACCAGTTTCATTACTGGTTTTTTGTGTTTCCCTTCCTGTTTTCACCTCCATCCTTTCATCACTTTTGCCCAATCCTGGGGTACCCCACGGGGGCCCCTGTTGTGCCAAACCACCCAACCTGCCACTTCTCCTCATGGGCTTTGCTCTATCTCTGTGGGTTGGGTGGTTCCCAGGGTATGTGCCTCCTCTCCCCTGGTGTGCCTTCCTTGCCTCTCCCTTGACCGGTCGAGTCAGGATATTATCAAGGAAGACACTGCTCAGCTAGATGGTCACGGTCATCTTCGCTTGGAGTTCATAAGGAGTTGACGCTTGTTTGCCGGCCTTTTTTGGTTTTCCTAGACGCCCCTCTCGCTTGTTCGGCACCGGGCCCTCTTGGCAGGTCCCGCAAATTTGCGGTGTGCTCGATTCGGCCCTCTGGGTCGTTTCGGCTCCCCGCAAATTTGCGGAGATCGCTGGGGGGTCGCGTGACGATGTGGGGGGTTTGTGTCGGTACGGATCTACCTCCATTGGCCCGCAAATTTGCGGTTATAGTTGGCTTTCACTGTTGACCCTTTTTTGTGTCATATTGTTGCCTGATACTATATTGGTGTTTGCACTTTCCTGGTGTTATAGGCCCTGCATGTAAGATGTTGAGTGGTGGTTAACACTTTCTCCATCTTTGCAGGTTCTGCTGGTGCTCTTCCGCCTCGGCCGCCCTCCTCACCTACCTCTGTGCTCCCGGTTTAGGGTGAGTACAGCTCCCTGTTTGCATGTGTGTTCCTGTTTCCCCATGCTCCTTCCCTGGTTATTCTTGGACATTCTCTCCACTTACACCTTCGACGTGCTGATTCTGGTGTGTGTTCTTCTCGTGCTGGTCGGCTGCTTTGCTTTCGCCTTGGTTGTCGCTCCCCTTGCTTGGTGAGCCACATGTCCTGCTTGCGCCACTCGCTCTTTGTGTCCTCTACGGCCTACCTCCCTGCTCTGTGTGGCCCGTGTCTGGCCCTGGTGGTTGTGCTGCTCCATGGCCCTGGTTCCTCGGCGGCGGCTGTGGCCTCTGCTTCCCTTCCGTCGGTGTGGCCGATGGTCTCACGCCACTTTGGGCCTGTGGGCCGCCGTTCCCCGGCCTTTGTTGCCGCCCGGTTCCGCGTCACCCTGGGTATCCCTGACCCGACTGCCGGCCGTTCTACACAGCCCGTAGCCTCGTAGGTGGAGCTCTCGTCTCACAAACGAGGGGTCGGGGGTTCACTCCCTGACCGGGCAGTGACGGATTGGGCTTGTCTCCTTTCATGTGTTAGCCTCAGTTCACCTAGCTGTAAATTGGTCCCTGGTCTTCGTGGACAACGTTGTGTCGTCCCGTCTGGGGTTGGCACCAATGGTGCAAGGCGAGCTGGGTATCATTTGGTTCCCCTCCGCTACTGGTCAACCTAAGCCTCCACGCTCTCGCTCGCCTCGCTACTGCCCCTCGTCGTCCTCCTGATCGCCTTGACGTCGCCCGTCGCCCTCGTCTTGGTTCTCGCCCTGATGCCGGGGTTGGCGGCTCTGCTCCTATGCGCCCTCCCCTGGCCTCTAAGGATAGGGGCTCTCCTCCCTTCCGCCCGCTTTTCTAGCCCAGCCGACTTCCTCTTACGTTGTCCTCTCCGCGCGCGGTTGTTCGTGCTGTCGCTGGCCCTCTGCTCCCTCCTACTCTGTCCAGGAGGGTCCGCCTGGGTGTCGTTGCTTCTCCTACTTCACCTACTTCCGTGCCTCTTCTTCCTTCACGGTCTCGTCCCGCGGTGGGGGTCCCTTCCTCCTCCGCCTCGGTGTCGGGCCGCCATGTTCTCTCAGCCCCGGGGGTCCTTGCTCTGTTTCCCCCCGCGGCTCCTTCTGGCCTCCTTTCACCCGTCCGGCCTTCCCCCTCCCGTCGTCCTGCTCCTCCTCCTTCTTCTCTTCCTGCCCTTCACTTCCCGTCTCGCCTGGGGGGTGCCCCTCCTCTTGCCTCGGTGAGGTTTCGGGGTCCCCCTTTTCTCGGGAGCTGTCGTGTTGCTGGAAGAGGGGGTTGGTGCTGTTTCCCCCTCGGCCGTTCGTGTTCGGGGACAGGTCCCTCTACGGCGACACGGCCGTCGCCGCTCGCCTTCCTTGGGCCGCGGCGCTGCTGGTTCGTGTCGTGGGTCTCGCTCCCGCTCACGCTTGTCCCTGCGGGCCGACCCTTCTGGGTGGGGGGGGGGGGGGGGGGGGGGGTCTCCTCTCTCGGTTCGATTGTTGGCTTTGCAGGGCTGGGTTGTGTCACACTTCGACGGGTGCTTGGCGTCGTTGGCTGCCTCCCTCTTCTCGCGCTTCTTGGCGGTGCCTCAACCTCAGCGCCTCGCCATTCCTACCCCTGCTACGGTCCCGCTCCCTTCTGCAGGCCTACGCTCTGGTCAGACTTCGCCGCACTGCCCTCCTTCCGGCTGTTCAGTCCCTGGCTGTGTTGCCGGGTCGGTCCTCCTATGGGCCGGGTTTGTGCGACGCCGGTACGCCTGGCTTCGCCGTCATGCTCGGTCGCCCTCTCCCCTTGGAGGCCTGGTTTGTTGTGGCCTTCGCCTTCACGCCGTTCCGTCGACGGCTCTCCTTCGGTCCCTCCCTTAGGTTCCTAGCCTTGACGTTGGACTGGGGTCGTCCCTGCTTTTGCCTCCTCTTGTGTCTGTCGGCGGGTTGGCCGGCGCGTTCTGGTCCTGGATGGGCGCGCCCATTCTTGACCTTTGTTCTCTTGCTCCCCCGTTCTTCTCTCACCCGGATCAGGCCTCTGTCGCCACGGTTTTTCCCTTGCGACAGAGGGTGACGGACTTCTTGTCTTGTCTTTCGGTTCCCTCCAGCCGTCTGTCCCCGCCTGCGGCTTTTCGGGGCGTCTGCGCCAGGCGCTCTTCGCGAGGGTTTGGACTTTGTTCTGCGGGTCCACCTTCGGCTCGCGATGTCTTTGGTTCCCGAGCTGAAGGCGATTTTGTGCGCGGCAACTCGGCGCCGCCCGACGGTGCTGTCCTCGTTCTGCCGGCCGGCCCCCTTGGATATGTTATCCTCTGCTCTATATACGTCGGGGTTCTTTCAGCTGGTTGCTTGGGTATGCTCGCTTCTCTGTCGGCGGCCCCTGCTTCCGCCACGCGCCGACACGCTGTGTCGTTGCGGTCCCTGCTTCCGTCACGCACCGTCGTGCTGTGTCGCACGCGGGGTCTTCTCAGTCCCGTCCTTCTGCCGGTCCTCTTCGGGGTGCTGCTGCACGTGCTGCCGCCTTGCGCGGCCGCTGGCCTGGGCCGTTGCGGGCCAGTGCGTCGCTTCCGCCTCGCCCTTCTGTTCTTGCCCCTTTCATCCCCGCTGTGTCGGGGCTGGCCGGCCTTCCCCTTCCGGCCGCCCTTCGACGTGGTCTGCCCCGCGCCGGCCTGGGGTTGGGGGGGGGGGGGTCGACGTGGCGCTCGTGCCCGCACGGCCCGTACCGAGGGTACCTCCGCGTCAACGCAATGTGTGGTTCTCTGGGTCGGACTCCTTGTTCTCCTTCTCGCCTGGCCGACCGGGTCGCTCCCCTCCTCTCGGGTGCTCCCTCGGGTTGTTTTTGCCCTTGCGCCCCTCGGTTGCCGCGAGGGACGTTGGGGGCGGCGGGTTGCGCGGTGGGGTCTCGCCTGGTGGTGGACGTCTCGGCCCCCTTTCCGCTCTTGTCACCGACGCCGGCCCATCTCTTCGGAGGTGGCCCACGTGCTCACTTCCATGCCCGAGCTGGGTGGCGTCGAGGGAGTTGACCGCCGGTCGCCCGGTTTTCCTCTCCCGTGTCTTTCTGGTCCCGTCGTCGACCTGCGACGCGATGCGACCGTTGGTGGTTCTGTCGGCCCTCAACAGGCGCGTCGTGCACACACGGTTTCGGATGCTGCCGGTACCCCTGGTACGCCTGGCCCTGTGCCCTCTGTCGTGGGTTGTGTCGCTGGCCCTCCAGGATGCGTCTTGGCTCGTTCCTCTCCATCCTCTCTTCCAGCGATTCTTGGCCGTTCGGACTTCCGATCGTGAGTTCCTGTTCGCCGGCCTTCCCTTCGGTCTCCACATCGCGCCGCGGGTCTTCTCCGCACATGTGGGGCCGGCTCTGGGTCCTCTCCTCAGGAGCGGGCTCCGGCTCCTGTTTTCCTTGGCCGACTGGTTGGTAGTTTCCGAAGCCCTGGGCCTGTGCGTTGGTGACGCCCTCACAGTCGTTCGCACCGTCGCACGGTTAGGGTTCCCCTTTTGATGTTCCCGTTTCACGCTTGACCCCGTCGCGTGTCGTGCCATGGGTCGGTCTCGCAGTCTTCGCCGTGTTGCACTCGGTTTCCCTCCTGGGGTGGCTCTGGGACTCGTTCGTGGGTTCGCTGCTTTGGGCCGCTCTGCCCCTTTCCTTAGGGAGCCTCTGGCTCCTCCGCCTCCTCCTCATGGGCCCCGTGGTGTTTCCGTTGCCCCTCTGGATCGGCTCCTGCCGCTCCTGCGTCCCGTTCGCTGACGCTTCGGTCTCTGGGTTGCTCCGGGCTCGCTCTCTGCGGCGGTGCCCTGGTCCGCCCCCCCCGCCGACGGTCTGGGTAGCCTCGGATCCGTCGAGCGCGGTTGGGTGGGGTTCCCGATCGACCCTGGGACGTCCACTTCCTGGCTGATGGGTGGGTCTCCCTCCACTTACCCGTCTATGCCCTCGGACTGTTGGTTCCTCTGTTCTTCCTGCGGGTCCACGCGCTGGCCCTTCGGGGTCAGTCGGTGGCCTTCGGGTTCGCCACTCAGACAGGCTGTCCCCTGTTTTCCTTCTGCGGGGGTTCCTCCAGGTCGTTG
>JBAKBP010029592.1:0-26917 GCA_037953745.1 Lithodes maja
CTAGTGATCTGGATCTCTCAAGAGAGCATCCCGTCAATTACCGTAATTTGGCCGCACAGTCTTAAGGACCTCGCTAGGCTACGAGCCGCTTGCTCAGCCATTGTCTCTTAACCTTAGATATCCCAGCTAGACTTTGCTCGACCAGCAGATACAGCATAGTATTGAAGCTTCTCCTTATGTATATTATTGTTTAAGCACTATTGATTTCATGTGTGGCACGCTTAGCTACTTCAGAGATTAGTGGCCCACGAGCACAATCTTAGTAGGCTATTGCCAGTGCATTGTCGGAGTACTTCTTCTTAATGTTTGCCATATCCTATTGCTTATTCTTATTCTTATAATTCTTCTTATGTCAATTTAAAGCCTTTAATTACCAGTGAGTTATTCATTAAATTGCTGTTCAAAATCCGATACTTACTTCTTACGAGTATTCGAGAAGCATCGAACTTATCAGAAGATTCCTTGCTTGATGCTCGAGGACTATTGTTTAACGTAACGTAATAGTGCCGATCCGAAGTAGAGGGTGGAGGACTTCTTAAGTTCTTAGTTCAAGGGTGGATTACTTCGGCTTCGGCCAACACTATTCTTTAGTGTTGTAGTACTTTCTTCTTTGTTTGATTGTTGACCAGACTAGATAACTCCCGTCTTGTTATTAGTCTGTTGTGTGAAACGCTAGTACCGAGTTCTTGTATACCCCGTTATAGCAGATAGAACTCTGGAGGGTAGTGGCGTTTTTTGTTCGGCTGGCAGTACTCTGGGGTTGGGATCGTGTGTTTCCGTTGTGGCAGCGAGCCATACTCGAGTCCTGTGTAAGAGCCCTAGTGTACCCGAGTGCCCGGTCGTAACAAATGGCGACCTTGCTTAGGATTTTGTGAACAGTATAATTTTTTGCAGAGTTGTACAACATTTGTTTGTTCGTACTTTAGCGTACATATTGAAGAATATTTTTTTTTGTAAGGCAATTAGGAGAGCATTTAAGAGACTCCAGTTAATTTAGTAATTAGTGCTTACATAAGGGAGTTTAACACTTTTGTCTCGAGAATTTTTTGTGAACTTCAGTATGTCGTGCCCTAGTATTGACGAGGAGCGAGAGATGCCATTTGAGGAGGTGCCGTTAGTAACTAGTGAGGAGGATGCTAGACTTTTTGTGAGTAAGCAGTACCATGTGACGGAGGAGAGGCTGACTGGGGTGAATGTTTATGGCTTGCACCTGATAGCCAAGGTTTTGGGTCTATCCAATGTAGGAGGGATGTCCAAGGGGGAGCTGATTTCCTGGGTGTTGCGTGGGCGACATGGGGTTTCGGAGGAGAGGGCGTTTGGGGGGGTTCCTCCCCAGATCCCCTCTCACTCGACTCCCACAGTGCCGTCCACTCAGTTGCCGGAGGTTAGCACTCTCCCACAGAGGGATGAGCATTGGAAGATTGGAGTGCCCTCGGGCGGTGCGTATGGTGGTTCCCCAGTTCTTGCCCCCCCTCCTTCAGTAGTGGCAGCTCCCTCTTCCGGCCTGTCTCCTGAGATGATATTTAAACTCGAGCTTGCTAAAATGGAGAATGAGTCTAGGAGGCATGAGAAGGAGATTGAGGCTGAGTCTAGGAGGTATGCAATCGAGGCTGAGTCTAGGAAGTATGCAATCGAGGCTGAGTCTAGGAAGCAGGAGAATGAGACTAGGAGGCACGAGGATGAGACTAGGAGGCACGAGGCTGAGCTTAGATACGACTCCGAGAAATATTGTGCTCAGATAGACTTAGATAAGACTCGTGCAGAGTCGACAGGGATTCGGATGGGCCGGGAGGGCCAAGTAAGAGAACAGTCCTTGTATCACTTAGTCAAATTGGTGCCGGCATTTAGTGAAACTGAAGTCACAGAATTTTTTAATCGTTTTGAGAAGAAGTGTAGGGAGCATAATTGGCCTGAAGAGAAGTGGGCAGCTCTGGTCTCCTCAAGACTTACGGGTAAGGGTCTGAAGGCTTATGATGCACTGCCTTTAGAGTCTTGCATTGACTACCCAGAATTGAAGAGAGCTGTCCTACGGGCATACGAGTTGCAACCAGAAACATATCGATTGAAGTTTCGGGGTGTTACAAAGACTAGGGAGGCGACCTTTCTTGAACATGCCCGGGACTTAAAAGATGCACTTACAAACTGGACACGTTCTGAGAAAGCTGAGACGGCCGAACAGTTGACTGAGCTGTTTCTGCTCGAGCAGTTTTATAAGTGTACAGGTGCAGAAATGACTTTAACTATTAAAGAAAAGAATCCAAAAACTCTACAGGAGGCAGCTGAGATGGCTGACCTCCGGCTATCATTAATTCGTGGGTGCGGGTCTGCCCAGCGTAGTGAGGCAGGTAACAAGGGGCGTGACGCCCCACCCCCCCGAGTTAGTAATATATCTTATGCAAACAAGTACAAGAGTTATGATACCAAGACTGACCACAAGACTAGCACCGTCCCATTTAAGAAGGGGCCGGGCCCTTCCCAGTACCAAGGGAAGCCCAAAGGGGAGTTAGAGTGTTATCAATGTCATAAAAAGGGGCACTTTGCAAGAGTCTGTCCTAGCAAACCACCTACAGCAGCTGTGTCTTTGGCCTGCAACATTGGTGTGTCTCTGAAGCCTTCTGAGTTTGCCCGGGGCAGTTCGTCAGAGGCTGAGGCACAGCCAATGCAGAAGCACCTGGGAGGCTCGAACCCTGCTCAGGATGTTTTTTGCGACCATAGAGGACGGGGTTGCGTGATGTGGGCGGGGCGCAAGCATGGAGTAGAGGTCTTGCGTGATACAGGTGCTTCCCAGACTTTGATGAAAAACTTGACTGGCTACCCTATAAATGCGGCTCGGGTGGTGGTGGTGCAGGGTATTAATGCAACTCGGTCATACCCGCTGGTGCGGTTGGAGTTGGAGGTGGATGGTGTGGCACGTGAATTGGATGTTGGGATTGTGGAGAAACTGCCAGTGGAGGGCGTCGACCTTCTTCTCGGCAACGACTTTGCAATGCCCGCTTCTGAGGTTCTACCCTTAGTCGTTGCCGAGAGGCCGGCCGACGTGAGTAGGGAAGAGCGAGAGTGGGTCGAGCGGTGCCAGGCACAACCCATGGCGTGTGCTGTCACCCGAGCTCGGGCAGCTAAAGTGTCACAGCCTAGTCCTCCGTCTTCAGACCAGCAGAGGAACGATCAACAGGAGGAGGCTAAAGCTGGAGTTGGTTTTAAGAGTTTTGACTCGGCGGCTCTCCTGGGTGATTCAGTATTAGCACCATTACTTAGTTCTGGAGTAGCCCCTGGGCCTGTCATCGAGAGTGACGAGGCTGGGCATGACGAGTCTCCACGACAGCAACGTTATGAACATCGAGAGAGACAGAGGGAGCAGCTCAGTATCGGGGAGGGTCATGCATTGCTCCGGGAGCAGTTAGATCGCTTGGCACCCTCAGATATACGTCGGTTGCAGCTGGAGGACCCTGAGCTCCAAACGTGTGCTAATGGAGCTGTGGAGTTCGACGAGGACGGTGATGCACAGCCGGGAGATTTTTTTTATTTAGATGGCATCCTGTATCGGCGTTTTCAAGACCCTAACCGTAGCTGGAAGATGGGGTCCGGGGTAGTGGACCAGTTGATGGTGCCGCGGGAGTGCAGGGATAGCCTACTGAGTTTGGCGCATGACACACCGCTGGCAGGACATTTGGGGGTAAGAAAAACGGGGGCGGCTTTGGGGAAGTTGTTTTGGTGGCCGGGGATGAAGTCTCATGTGCAGTCCTGGATAAACTCATGTGATATTTGTCAACGGGTCGGGAAACCAAACCAAGTTATTCCTAAAGCTCCGTTGCACCCTATTCCTGTAATTGGGCCACCTTTTAGTAAGATTGTTGTTGACATGGTTGGTCCCCTCCCTCCCACAAAGGCTGGTAATAAATTTTTGTTAACCATCATGGATGTTGCCACTAGATACCCCGATGCATACCCCATGAAAAACGGCATGGCTAAGACGGTAGTCAGTAACTTGTTGTGGTACTTTTCAAGGTACGGGTACCCGGAGGAGATTCAGTCTGATCAGGGGTCCAATTTCACCTCCAATCTCTTTAAGCAAACAATGCAACAGCATGGAATACGGGCGGTGGTATCGTCAGCGTATCACCCTGAGAGCCAAGGGGTGCTTGAGCGGTGGCATGCCACCCTTAAAAGCATGCTCAGGTGTTATTGTGCTGATAACGGAAGAGATTGGGATCTTGGATTGCCGTATGTACTGTTTGCTGCTCGGGAAGTGCCTGGTGAGAGCCTGGGATTTAGTCCAAACGAGCTGATTTTTGGACACCGAGTCAGGGGCCCCCTTAATATGCTGCGGGAAATTTGGGAAGGAACTGTGCCGCCTTGTTCCTTGTTGAAGTATGTGTTTGAAAGCCGTGAGCGCATGCTTAAGAGTCTGGAGATGGCAGGTCGGAATTTAACAGGGTCACAAGCTTTAATGAAGGACAGGTATGATCGCAAAGTGAAGCTCCGGGAGTTCATTGTGGGACAGGAGGTGTTGATTTTGTTGCCTTTTGGTGGGTAACCCCTTGTCGGCGAAGTATACTGGACCCTATAAAATTGTGGAGAAAATTTCGGACCTAGATTACCTTGTTGCCACTCCAGACAGGAGGAAGAAGAATCAGTTATGTCACGTGAACTGATAAAAGAGTATGTGAGGCGCCCCTCTGAGCCTCTCACTGTCCCTGTGTTGGCTTGTTGCGGCCGTGGTGGAGAAGGAGAGGGGGACAGTCAAGCTTCAGAGGAGGATAGCTGGGATCACCATGTTTCAGCGGATCAGTGGGCGGGGAACTCGAGCCTAAGGGCTGACGAGGCTATAGCCCATTTGCCTGAGCCGCAATTTGAAGCTATCCGTCAGTTGCTCGGTTTATACCCCACTGTATTCGCTGAACATCCAGGCCTCACTACTCAGGCTATGCATGATGTGACGTGGGGCACCATCTACCCTTTAAGTCAATCCATACCGTGTGCCCCCCATAAAACTACCCGCTCTGAGGGACGAGTTGGAGTATATGCTCGGTAGAGGGTTGATAGAGAAAGGTACCGTTAAATGGACTTCCCCCGTAACACTGCAGCCTAAACCAGATGGCAAGGTACGCTTCTGTATTGATTTCCGTAGGCTAAACGGTTTGACTCCAACTAACCCATATCCTCTTCCTCGGGTTGATGATAGTGTTGATAAAATTGGTAATGCTCGGTTTTTGTCTAAAGTTGATTTAGTAAAAGGTTACTGGCAAGTACCTTTGTCCGAGTGCGCTAAAGAGGTATGTGGTTTTGTGGTGGACGGGAGTACTTACCGGTGTAATGTTGTGCCCTACGGACTTGGGAATGCACCAGCAACGTTTCAGAACCTGATGAATGAAATTGTCAGGGACATTCCAAATTGCACCGTATGCTTGGACGATGTGATCATTTATGATGACGACTTTGAGAGCCATTGTGAGCACCTGGAGACCTTGTTCCGGAAACTTAGTGAAGCAAGTCTGGTAGTAAATTTGGCAAAGTGTGACTTCGTAAAAGCCACTGTGCAGTACCTTGGGTTTGTAGTGGGAAGGGGACAGGTGTGCCCTCCTCAGAACAAGGTACAGGCTATCAATAAATTTCCGCACCCAACCACCAAGAAGCAGATCATGAGATTCTTGGGTATGATAGGCTACTACAGACGCTTTATAAAAGGTTACTCTACGGTGTTGGCACCTCTCACAGATTTGTTATCTAAAGACAAAAAGTTTTTGTGGGCGCCTGAGTGTGAAAAGACTTTTAATTTAGTGAAGCATTTGCTGTGTACTCACCCGATACTCAGGGCCCCAGACTTTAACAGGCCTTTTCAGCTGGCAACAGATGCTAGTGGTGTAGGGGCTGGTGCCGTCTTGCTACAGACAGACAATGAAGGTGTGGAACACCCAGTAAGTTTCTTTTCTAAGAAGTTCAATGCTGCACAAAAGAACTATTCTACAATAGAAAAGGAATTACTGGCGATTGTGCTGTCACTCAGGCACTTCGAGGTGTATGTTCCAGCCTATGGCCCAGTCGTGGTTATCTACACTGATCATCACCCTTTGAGATTCCTAAATCAATTTCACAATCGCAATATGAGACTGACCCGGTGGTCATTGATGTTGCAGGAGTATAACCTGGACATCCGGCATATTGCGGGATGTGACAATGTGATTGCGGATTGTTTATCGAGGGTAGATGATCAGTCGTAGGCTATCACAGGTGTATGATCCCGAAGAGATTGACACACGGGTAGCCTCCTGCTTTGGTTTGAGTAGTATTTTGCGCTTGGTGCTTGTTGGCTCGCGGTTGTAGCCCAGCGTATTGGGTCGTAAAGCAGGATTGTTGAGCGTTTGGTATAGAAGAAAATAGGCTGCCCTTATAGTGCAGCCGGAAAAAAACATATTAAAATATAAAAATCATATAAAAACTCTTTCTTTTTGATATAGATAATTGTATAAGTTTGTCATAGCCTATAGTGTTTGAGTAGTCCACGAACTATCAAACGGCTGAGCTGCTGTAAGCTCGCTCTGGGAGCATGATATTATGTCTTTTACTATTGTTGGGAGGAGTTATGAAATGTGAATTTTTTTTTATATAAGATGTGTTTTAGTGATAAACTCAGCGTTGTTTTAGTGCCATGCGGTCGCTGGTGTGAGGGGTTTGATGGGGTTCTGTATATCAGATTTTAGCTCAGGGTTGAGCAAGTAAAATCTTGGGGGAGGTGTGACGCATGTCGAGTATGAGCATGCTGTACAGAACGCCCAGTCAGGCCCCACTCTCGCTAGGATCGTCAGGGCAGGAACTTTGGCTGTAGTCTGTGTAGAGTTTCCTAACTTAGTTTATGTGAGCCGTTGTACTATAAGTATTATAAATATGTATTTTGTTTTCATCTGAGTCAACGAGTTCTATTTTATATCATTAGTTATAAGTATTGTGTGTGGGACTTATATGTAATGATGAGAGGAGAGAGAGAGAGATATTACGTAACGGGGACCAGTGAGTGCGCCACGCGGGCAGATAGGCCTAATTCCCTCCTCCCTCCTCCCTTCCTCCCTTTCAGCGCGTGGGAAGTTCTTTGTCGATCCCAGATTGAGAGAGAATATGACGTCATGATTGCCAGTGGGCGGTCCTTAAGTAGTTTGAGATATGCCGCTAGAGGGCCGAGTATAAAAAGAGAGGTTCTGGCCACCATTCTTCAGAACTCATCAGGCAAAGCGACTTCTCATATCCCTTGCAACTATCCATATTCTTCCGACTGATGTGAACTTTCTCTACTCTCTGAACAGCCTATCTTCTTCTCTTCTCGTCCCTGTTTAACCTCCATGACCCCTTTGGTGCAGATTTAGTCAGCCAAAGTATTATCGCTTGAGTTCTCACGAGATAAGTGCCTGTTAGATAGCCTATTTTTGGAAGGGTTAACTAGAATAGGATTGATTGATGTTTGTTGCACTCGTATATGCATTTCCCTGTGTGCGATTATTCATGTTCCTGTTTTCTGCTGGTTTAGGCAATGCTAGACTGGGATAGGGTTTCTGAGTTGTGATTTCCTATGAGTACTAGGTTGCGGTTGAACCAGTACAATTGCAACGGAGACGTGGAACGCCTAGGTGGTCTTTCTGACTGTGTACCGTGGGAGTTTAGCACTGTGTTGCGAGTGAGGGCTTTTGCCTGTGCCACCCAACACTGTGCTATCTCATTTGCTTGACTTTGAGAGGATCGCCAGGAGAGAACCAGATACTAGTGATCTGGATCTCTCAAGAGAGCATCCCGTCAATTACCGTAATTTGGCCGCACAGTCTTAAGGACCTCGCTAGGCTACGAGCCGCTTGCTCAGCCATTGTCTCTTAACCTTAGATATCCCAGCTAGACTTTGCTCGACCAGCAGATACAGCATAGTATTGAAGCTTCTCCTTATGTATATTATTGTTTAAGCACTATTGATTTCATGTGTGGCACGCTTAGCTACTTCAGAGATTAGTGGCCCACGAGCACAATCTTAGTAGGCTATTGCCAGTGCATTGTCGGAGTACTTCTTCTTAATGTTTGCCATATCCTATTGCTTATTCTTATTCTTATAATTCTTCTTATGTCAATTTAAAGCCTTTAATTACCAGTGAGTTATTCATTAAATTGCTGTTCAAAATCCGATACTTACTTCTTACGAGTATTCGAGAAGCATCGAACTTATCAGAAGATTCCTTGCTTGATGCTCGAGGACTATTGTTTAACGTAACGTAATAGTGCCGATCCGAAGTAGAGGGTGGAGGACTTCTTAAGTTCTTAGTTCAAGGGTGGATTACTTCGGCTTCGGCCAACACTATTCTTTAGTGTTGTAGTACTTTCTTCTTTGTTTGATTGTTGACCAGACTAGATAACTCCCGTCTTGTTATTAGTCTGTTGTGTGAAACGCTAGTACCGAGTTCTTGTATACCCCGTTATAGCAGATAGAACTCTGGAGGGTAGTGGCGTTTTTTGTTCGGCTGGCAGTACTCTGGGGTTGGGATCGTGTGTTTCCGTTGTGGCAGCGAGCCATACTCGAGTCCTGTGTAAGAGCCCTAGTGTACCCGAGTGCCCGGTCGTAACAATATATCAAGGATAATCGAGGATTTTAGGAAACGGTGGATTAGTGAATATCTGCTAGCACTGAGGGAAAGGAGTGTTCCTCCCTCTGCTAGACCAACGGCACCTACAGTTGGTGAAGTTGTTTTAATTAAAGAAGATAGTCCTCGTTTATACTGGAAATTGGGCCGCGTGTTGGAGGTATACATGGGGCAGACTCTGTAGAGCGGGTGGCGCTATTGAAGACAGCCACTGGAACTACTGTTCGTCCTAACGCACGTTTGTATGCTTTGGAGCTCGATTCCGCATTGCAATCTGATGCTCCACCTGTTATTGCTGGGTCCGAGGATTCTCAAAGGAACGACTCACCTCTTACTGATGGAGATCATTCTCGGACCGGGACGTGTCCCAGACGCGCTGCTGCTGGCGCAGTCGACTTGTGACATCAGAAGATAGACTCTGGGCAACTTTAGGTTTAAGGTGGGGTTCAGGTCTTTTTTTGTGGGGGGAGTGTATCGTAAATACGACAGGCTATGACTCTTTTTTTTGTGATCTTGTGTGTCTCTGTGACGTCACGATCGCTCCTACAGCACGACGTAGGACGAGTAGATCGTATATTATAAGATTGTAAATAAGTTAAGTTAAAAAAGGCCTAATATGCTATTAAGCAATATTGCCATGGTCTTATGTAGTATATATGAATTTATCGTATATATTAATATAATTTATCGTATAGAGCAACCTATAATATGCGGTACGATAATTTGGGCTCCTGGCGTTTTGCCAAGGCAGCAAGGTGTGCCTTCGAGGAACACCAGAGCCTTCACGAACACCAACCAGTTAACATCTAATTTTCCGCCCTCAGTTGATCGTGCTTTTGTGCCTCTAATCACAATACACATACAGCAATACACACAGCTACACCATCACGATGCTCTCATCGACGCCATGACTGACTGACAGATAAGCATAATATTCATGTCCATTCCCATGTAATCATTTATTCTTTCTTTAACTTGACTCGTGTCTCGGGACCGAAGTTCCAATTGTCCACCGCCATATTGGGTAAAACGTTCTCCCTTGCCTCATTGCCACGTGGAACTATTGATGAGTTAATTCCTGGCTAATATTAACCCTTATAACCTTACCCTATATATACATTTATTATGTGAGACCTTTGGATATAACTTCGCTTGTTTCAGATTGAATTCAATTTAGATATGGAGTAATTTTCATTTAGATTGATTTATTTGATTCATTATAGCTTAGTAATATTTAACTTCCATTGATAGTTTACCACAGACCGCATCGGGGCTGCATCGCCTATCACGAAGGTAGAACTAGTGAAAGGCTTTTGGCAGGTCCCGTTGCCAGAAAGAGCGAAGAGAAATGCCAGTCTTGTGATGAACTGGGCAGTTTATCAGTGCCAGGTGTTGTTTTGCTGCCGGAAATACAAGTTGGATGTGTGGCATGCTAAGGGCACTGATAATGTTGTGGCTGATTGTTTGTCCCGGGAGGGTACGCTTTGGGGAGCACCCTCGCCGTTCAGTCAGTGTGTGTTGAGAGTGGAGAAAAAAATCAGGCTTGCCCCCATAGAGCAGTCGCCAAAAACAACATTAAAATTAAAATAAAAAATCACATAAAAACTCTTTCATTTTGATAGTTAAATTTTTAAGTATGTTATAGCTGAAGTTCTGAGTCGAACCTGTACTTCTCTCAGAAGGCTGGGCTAGTAGAAGCTCGCTCTAGGAGCATACCAGTATGAATTAAGCTATTGTGTTGGGAGGGGTTGTAATTTTGTTGATGAGAACTGAGCTTTGCCTTTCTTTGTCGTTAAGTGGTTAGGGGTGGCGAGTCTTATCGGGGTTCTGCTTGTCAGATATGGAGCTCATGGTTGAGCGTCTAATATTTTGGGTGGGGTGTGACACCTGCAGCTTAGCAGAACGCCACGTGGGCTTGGCCACTCGCTAACACTCGCCAGGGTAATGAATTTGGCTACAGTCTATCTACAATGTTATACTTTCTTTCTTGTGAATCGTCATGTCACGGGCAGTATAGAAGTGGTCTTTATTTTTGTCTGTGACAATGCATTATATTTTATATCATCGGTTATAAGTTTAATGTATAAGAATGAATGATACAGCTAGAGAGTGTGAGTGAGTAAGTGCAGGAGGCAGAGGGTTGTGCGCGTAGTGTTACACGTTGTCTCGGTGACATCATGCCACGGCCGGGTCCTCTGAGTGGCTGGCCGCTTTGCCGCCCTTCTGCCGCAGCAGAAGGTAGTTCCCCCGCACTCCTTGCTGCCTTTGTGCCTTCCTCGCTCAGAGCTTGCTTGACCAGCATAACCTTCACATCTCCCTTGCCATCTTTTCCCGACTTCCACCTATAGAACACTTTCTCTCTTTCTCAACTTCTTACCTCTTATTCTTAAAATCTATTTAACATCATAACTCCCCTTTGGTTCTGCACGATTTCATATATCGGCCATCGTATTATATGCTGAAGCTCTCAGATATTTCATGTTTAGTTAGACATTTTGGAGGGGTTAACATTTTGTCTGTAGAGGTTCGACACACTCGGGGTGTCTCCCTACATATTTCTTGGTTGTCTGCTGGGCTATTTAATGCTAGACTGGGGTGAGGCTATTGGTGTTGTGATTTCCGATGTGTACCAGGTTTTGTTGAACTTGTACAGTCGCAACGGATACGTGGGAAGCCGAGGTTGTCTTTCTGGCTTTGTGCCTTGTGAGTTTAGCACTGTGTTGCGAGTGAGGGCTTTTGCCTCTGCCACCCAACACTGTGCTAACTCGTTTTGCTTTGACTTGAAGAGGGTCGCCAGGAGAGAACCAGATACTAGCGATCTGGATCTCTCAAGAGAGCACCCCGTCATTTAACGTAATTTGGTCGTACAGTCTTAAGGACCTCGCTAGGTTACGAGCCGCTTGCTCAGCCATTGTTTGCTAGCCTACGACATCCCAGCTAGACTTTATTTGCCTAGCAGACACCCGATTAGGATTATAAGCTCTTATGTTATGTATGCAGCATTTGTATTCACATTGATTGTAAGCCTTGGTTGTTGTTGAGGTGCACAACCTGAGCAGGCTTTTGCGTTTCCTGAGGAAGTACTTCTTTTGTTGTTGGAGATAATACTATTGCGCTTTTATCGTTATTCCCGTGCCAGTTAACACTGTATGTCCCTACACTTGTCATATCTTGTTCCTGCTTTATATAACAGTTCAAAATCCGATTCGATCATCTTAGCAGCATCAGAATTTCTTCAGAAGATTCCTGTTCGATACTTTAGGACTTTCTTTCACTTTCTTTAATATAGGAATGACAGTTTGTTATTGTTTAGAGTAACTTTAATTGTGGCGCTCCCTGCTGAAGTGAGGCAAACGACGAACATAAAGAAATGAGAATACAGCGTTTGAAAGTTCCCGCTCTACCTCTCAACCCACGTGACTTGCCTCCCTCCGACCACCAGGGAAGAGGGAGGCAGGCGCCGGTAAGGGGTCGGTTGCCTCGCTACGAACTGTCAAACGCTGTTTTCTCATAATACATAATAGGAATAATGTAAATAATGATATTAATAGTAATATTAACGTTTTGTGGTACAAATATTTATATAATTTATTATATTTTAATTTATTGTACCACAATGAAAATGTATTCACTTACTGTTGTTGGTTAGGAAGTCTGGGCGATGAGTGCAGTACAGAGATACTGGGAGATGAGTCCGGAGATACTGGGAGATGAGTGCGGAGATACTGGGAGATGCGTGCTGAGAGGCTGAGTGACGAGACTGATGTGACTCTGACCCTTCACTTAAACACATTATGTATAATAGGCACTTAAACTTATCGATAAACACTTTTCCACATTATATGTAAAAATAATAACTGAATATACACTTGTGTTGGCTTCACACACTTATTTATATCGCACAAGGCACTTTCAATATTGATTATTCTTTGCTTATTATTATATTACCTTAAAACTAAATCAGTTTCTGTGTTCTTGTATATTTATTGATAATCAAAGAAGCCTCTCTCACCCTCGGCTTCCTCGTCATTATCTACATCACCCATCGGGTTAGGGTCATCATTTTTTTTTTTTTTTTTTTTTTTTTAAGAGACAATGAACGGAGGAAGGAAAAACACAGATAAAACAAAAAGGTCCATGTGCCTAAAGGCATCCTCCATTAATAAAATGTTTGTAACAACTGGATTTAAACATTTGTAGATTGTAAGTTTGTGGAAAGCAATTCGAGGGAAGTGAATTCCAAAGAGTAGTAGCTCTGGGGATAAATTAATTCTGATAAGCAGAAGTTCTGCATTGTGGAGGAGAAAGTGTAAATTCATGGGCGCTCTCAGCTGTCCTAGTTCTACGGGGAAAGATGTGGAGAGGCGGCACAATTGAAGCAAGTTCCTCGGAACAATTGCTGTGAAAATATCTGTAGAATAATGCAAGGGATGCAGCGTTTCTTCGTATGGATAATGTAGGAAGGTCCTGTGTGATTGCAGGGTTATTGATTAATCTAATAGCTTTATTTTGAATTTTGTCCAACTGCCTCAATGCAACCACTCCACTTCCACCCCACAGAGGTGAACAGTAATCCATCTGAGAACGCACATGACTTTTATATATCACGGCCAACTGCTCGTCAGTGAAGAATTCTCAAACTCTGTACAGGATTCCCAGTTTTTTAGAGGCATTCTTAGCAATGCTTCTAACATAATGTGTCCAGCTCAAGTTAGTAGTTAATGTTACACCGAGAATGTCAATACTAGGGGAAGTGGGAATATTTACATCATTAAAAAATATATGGGAGTCAGTGAGATTCTGTCGGTTAGAAAATTGAATGTAATTGGTTTTCTGTGCATTAATGGAAACTAGATTCTTTTGTCCCCATCCATCAATTCTAGAAAGGTGCTGGTTCAGAGAAATTGCAGTGTTTATTTTTGAATTTATAAGATCGGGTTGGGTGAAAGAATTGGTAAATGTGAAGGAACTGTGGAGTGTTGAGTCTTCTGCGTAGGAATGTATTGGAATATGAGTGGTAGATATGAGATCATTGATATGAATGAGGAACAGAATTGGGGCCAAAACTGATCCCTAGGGAACACCAGCATTTATTGAGTGAAATTGAGAATAAAGGCCATCTACCATTACACATATTTTTCTGTTATGAAGATAAGAAGAAATTAGTGGAACTAATGATGCAAGGCCGTAGTGTGACATCTTCGACAATAAGGATTGATGCCAGACTCTATCAAATGCCTTTGATATATCCAGTGCTATTGTATGTGTTTCACCATGTTGGTCTGTAGCTTGGTTGATTTGATGCGTAAGAAGGCAAAGCATGTCTGCAGTTGATCGACATCGTCTAAAACCATATTGCCTATCACTGATTAATTTATTATTCTCAAGATGCTTAATTATGTGATTATTTAATATAATTTCAAAGACTTTACCAAGAGTGGAAGTTATAGCTATTGGTCTGTAGTTTGATGGATCTAAAGAGGCACCTTTTTTAGGAACTGGATGGATGTTTGCTTCTTTCCAGGATACTGGGAAGCCTGAGGTATGAGTACACAGACGGAACATTTTTGCCAATACAGGAGCGAGCACCAAGGAGCAATTCTTAAGTACTATTGGAGGAATTTCATTTGGACCAGGAGCCTTATCTACCGAGAGATTCTGCAAAATAGTTTTGACATGTCTGGTGTGGATCTTAAGTGAGGGAATTTCAGGCGAATTAAAATTAAGTACAGGGACATCTTGATTTATTTCATCTAAGGTTGAGTTGGTGGAGAAAATATCCGTAAGAAGGTTAGCTTTACCTCGTGGGTCACTTACAAGATTGCCAGTCAGAGATTTTAATGGTGGAATGGATGAAGCAGTAATGAAGTTGGATTTAAATGAGTTAAGAGTAGACCAAAATATTTTGTTATCATTTGGATTATTTAGAAGTTTATTTGCCTGCTTGTGGAGAAAGTTTGATTTAGTTAGGTTTAATACAGTTTTGGCATGACTTCTGATGTTTCTAAAGTAATTAAAGGCTTCATGTGTTTTTGATCTTGTGTATGCATTGTAGGCTATTGCTTTTTGTTCAGTTACTCTAGCACAATTATGGTCAAACCATTTAGGTGAATTAGATCTTTTACTGTACTTTTGATGAGGAATAAAAGTTTTCATTCCAATGTTTACAAAATCTTGTATGTGGCTCAAGGTGGAGTGTGCATCATTAGAAAAGAAAGAGGTCCAGGGAATATCAATAAAGAAACTTTGAAGACTGTGACGCATGCCGAGTATGAGCATGCTGTACAGAACGCCCAGTCAGGCCCCACTCTCGCTAGGATCGTCAGGGCAGGAACTTTGGCTGTAGTCTGTGTAAAGTTTCCTAACTTAGTTTATGTGAGCCGTTGTACTATAAGTATTATAAATATGTATTTTGTTTTCTTCTGAGTCAACGAGTTCTATTTTATTTCATTAGTTATAAGTATTGTGTGTGGGACTTATTTGTAATGATGAGAGTAGAGAGAGAGATATGTAACGGGGACCAGTGAGCGCGCCACGCTGCAGGTAGGCCTAATTCCCTCCTCCCTCCTCCCTCCTCCCCCTCAGCGCGTGGGAAATCCTTTGTCGATCCCAGATTGAGAGAGAATATTACGTAATGATTGTCAGTGGGCGGTCCTTAGTAGTTGGCGATCTGCTCACTAGAGGGCCGAGTATAAAAAGGGAGGTCTCGCCATGCTTTACTCAGAACTCATCAGGCAGAGCGACTTCTCATATCCCTTGCTAACTATACATATTCTTCTGACTGATGTGAACTTTTTCTACTATCTGTACCGCCTTTCTTCCTCTTTTCTCGACCCCTGTTTAACCTCAATGATCCCGTTGGTGCAGAGCTAGTCAGCCAACGTATTATCGCTTGAGTTCTCACGAGATATATGCCTGTTAGATAGCCTATTTTGGAAGGGTCAACGTAGACTAGAATTGATTAATGTTTGTTGCACTCGTATATGCATTTCCCTGTGTACGATTATTCATGTTCCTGTTTTCTGCTGGTTTAGGTAATGCTAGACTGGGATAAGGTTCCTCGAGTTGTGATTTCCTATGAGTGCTAGGTTGTGGTTGAACCAGTACAATTGCAACGGAGATGTGGAACGCCTAGGTGGTCTTTCTGACTGTGTACCGTGAGAGTTTAGCACTGTGTTGCGAGTGAGGGCTTTTGCCTCTGCCACCCAACACTGTGCTATCTCATTTGCTTGACTTTGAGAGGATCGCCAGGAGAGAACCAGATACTAGTGATCTGGATCTCTCAAGAGAGCATCCCGTCAATTACCGTAATTTGGCCGCACAGTCTTAACCCGGTAAGCGCTAAATAGACCTAGGGGCTAGGGTAGTTATTTGTGTATTTCTAGCCTTGGATTCTGACAGAATTCGTTATATTTACAATATAGACCATTATTTGTTTTCGGTATGCTTTTATTTTACATATATGATGTATATATGAACCTTCAAGAGTGCTAAAATAAGTGGGAAAAGCATTTGGGTGGTGAAAAACGAAGATATTGGCCACCCGGTCGTAATGTCAGGCGAGAGAGAGCTACAGTCAACCCTCCTCTCTCGCTGTCTGTGAGGTAACTGAGACAAGCGGGGCAGTGTGGGCTGGTGTCTGGGTGTTACATATCGATCTTTTCTGCAACCCACTTGTGCTACATTATCGCGGGAGAGAAAAATAACCGATAAATGATGATAATAAGAGGGAAAATAGGTGATAATTGAGGAGGGGAGGGAGGGGGGAATAAGGTGGGGAAGGAGGGGAGGGGGGTGGGTGAGATTTACATGGATGAGTACTGGAGGGGAATTATCTCACCTAGAGACAAATTTTTTTTTTTTGATAGGCCCTTTTTTTTTTTGGAAAGCTTTTTTTATGGTCCTGCTTCCGTGAGGCCTATCGCGTTCCCTATAGGAAGCCTTCCGTGAGGCCTATCGCGCTTGCCGGGTTAAGGACCTCGCTAGGCTACGAGCCGCTTGCTCAGCCATTGTCTCTTAACCTTAGATATCCCAGCTAGACTTTGCTCGACCAGCAGATACAGTATAGTATTGAAGCTTCTCCTTATGTATATTATTGTTTATGCACTATTGATTTCATGTGTGGCACGCTTAGCTACTTTAGAGATTAGTGGCCCACGAGCACAATCTTAGTAGGCTATTGCCAGTGCATTGTCGGAGTACTTCTTCTTAATGTTTGCCATTTCCTATTGCCTATTCTTATAATTCTTCTTATGTCAATTTAAAGCCTTTAATTACCAGTGAGTTATTCATTAAATTGCTGTTCAAAATCCGATACTTACTTCTTATGAGTATTCGAGAAGCATCTAACTTATCAGAAGATTCCTTGCTTGATGCTCGAGGACTATTGTTTAACGTAACGTAATAGTGCCGATCCGAAGTAGAGGGTGGAGGACTTCTTAAGTTCTTAGTTCAAGGGTGGATTACTTCGGCTTCGGCCAACACTATTCTTTAGTGTTGTAGTACTTTCTTCTTTGTTTGATTGTTGACCAGACTAGATAACTCCCGTCGTGATTATTAGTCTGTTGTGTGAAACGCTAGTACCGAGTTCTTGTATACCCCGTTATAGCAGATAGAACTCTGGAGGGTAGTGGCGTTTTTTGTTCGGCTGGCAGTACTCTTGGGTTGGGATCGTGTGTTTCCGTTGTGGCAGCGAGCCATATTCGAGTCCTGTGTAAGAGCCCTAGTGTACCTGAGTGCCCGGTCGTAACAAATGGCGACCTTGCTTAGGATTTTGTGAACAGTATAATTTTTTTGCAGAGTTGTACAACATTTGTTTGTTGGTACTTTAGCGTACATATTGAAGAATATTTTTTTTTGTAAGGCAATTAGGAGAGCATTTAAGAGACTCCAGTTAATTTAGTAATTAGTGCTTGCATAAGGGAGTTTAACACTTTTGTCTCGAGAATTTTTTGGTGAACTTCAGTATGTCGTGCCCTAGTACTGACGAGGAGCGAGAGATGCTATTTGAGGAGGTGCCGTTAGTAACTAGTGAGGAGGATGCTAGACTTTTTGTGAGTAAGCAGTACCACGTGACGGAGGGGAGGCTGACTGGGGTGGATCTTTATGGCTTGCACCTGATAGCCAAGGTTATGGGCAAATCCAATGTAGTAGGGATGTCCAAGGGGGAGCTGATTTCCTGGGTGTTGCGTGGGCGACATGGGGTTTCGGAGGAGAGGGCGTTTGGGGGGGTTCCTCCCCAGATCCCCTCTCACTCGACTCCCACAGTGCCGTCCACTCAGTTGCCGGAGGTTAGCACTCTCCCACAGAGGGATGAGCATTGGAAGATTGGAGTGCCCTCGGGCGGTGCGTATGGTGGTTCCCCAGTTCTTGCCCCCCCTCCTTCAGTAGTGGCAGCTCCCTCTTCCGGCCTGTCTCCTGATATGATATTTAAACTCGAGCTTGCTAAAATTGAGTCTAGGAGGTATGAGATTGAGGCTGAGTCTAGGAAGTATGCGATTGAGGCTGAGTCTAGGAAGCAGGAGAAGGAGATTGAGGCTGAGTCTAGGAAGTATGCGATTGAGGTTGAGTCTAGGAAGTATGAGATTGAGGCTGAGTCTAGGAGGCACGAGGATGAGACTAGGAGGCACGAGGCTGAGCTTAGATACGACTCCGAGAAATATTGTGCTCAGATAGACTTAGATAAGACTCGTGCAGAGTCGACAGGGATTCGGATGAGCTGGGAGGGCCAAGTAAGAGAACAGTCCTTGTATCACTTAGTCAAGTTGGTGCCGGCATTTAGTGAAACTGAAGTCACAGAATTTTTTAATCGTTTTGAGAAGAAGTGTAGGGAGCATAATTGGCCTGAAGAGAAGTGGGCAGCTCTAGTCTCCTCCAGACTTACGGGTAAGGGTCTGAAGGCTTATGATGCACTGCCGTTAGAGTCTTGCATTGACTACCCAGAATTGAAGAGAGCTGTCCTACGGGCATACGAGTTGCAACCAGAAACATATCGATTGAAGTTTCGGGGTGTTACAAAGACTAGGGAGGCGACCTTTCTTGAGCATGCCCGGGACTTAAAAGATGCACTTACAAACTGGACACGTTCTGAGAAAGCTGAGACGGCCGAACAGTTGACGGAGCTGTTTCTGCTCGAGCAGTTTTACAAGTGCACAGGTGCAGAAATGACTTTAACTATTAAAGAAAAGAACCCAAAAACTCTACAGGAGGCAGCTGAGATGGCTGACCTCCGGCTATCATTAATTCGTGGGTGCGGGTCTGCCCAGCGTAGTGAGGCAGGTAACAAGGGGCGTGACGCCCCACCCCCCCGAGTTAGTAATATATCTTATGCAAACAAGTACAAGAGTTATGATACCAAGACTGACCACAAGACTAGCACCGTCCCATTTAAGAAGGGGCCGGGCCCTTCCCAGTACCAAGGGAAGCCCAAAGGGGAGTTAGAGTGTTATCAATGTCATAAAAAGGGGCACTTTGCAAGAGTCTGTCCTAGCAAACCACCTACAGCAGCTGTGTCTTTGGCCTGCAACATTGGTGTGTCTCTGAAGTCTTCTGAGTTTGCCCGGGGCAGTTCGTCAGAGGCTGAGGCACAGCCAGTGCAGAAGCACCTGGGAGGCTCGAACCCTGCTCAGGATGTTTTTTGCGACCATAGAGGACGGGGTTGCGTGATGTGGGCGGGGCGCAAGCATGGAGTAGAGGTCTTGCGGGATACAGGTGCTTCCCAGACTTTGATGAAAAACTTGACTGGCTACCCTATAAATGCGGCTCGGGTAGTAGTGGTGCAGGGTATTAATGCAACTCGGTCATACCCGCTGGTACGGTTGGAGTTGGAGGTGGATGGTGTGGCACGTGAATTGGATGTTGGGATTGTGGAGAAACTGCCAGTGGAGGGCGTCGACCTTCTTCTCGGCAACGACTTTGCAATGCCCGCTTCTGAGGTTCTACCCTTAGTCGTTGCCGAGAGGCCGGCCGACGTGAGTAGGGAAGAGCGAGAGTGGGTCGAGCGGTGCCAGGCACAACCCATGGCGTGTGCTATCACCCGAGCTCAGACAGCTAAAGTGTCACAGCCTAGTCCTCCGTCTTCAGACCAGCAGAGGAACGATCAACAGGAGGAGGCTAAAGCTGGAGTTGGTTTTAAGAGTTTTGACTCGGCGGCTCTCCTGGGTGATTCAGTATTAGCACCATTACTTAGTTCCGGAGTAGCCCCTGGGCCTGTCATCGAGAGTGACGAGGCTGGGCATGACGAGTCTCCACGACAGCAACGTTATGAACATCGAGAGAGACAGAGGGAGCAGCTCAGTATCGGGGAGGGTCATGCATTGCTCCGGGAGCAGTTAGATCGCTTGGCACCCTCAGATATACGTCGGTTGCAGCTGGAGGACCCTGAGCTCCAAACGTGTGCTAATGGAGCTGTGGAGCTCGACGAGGACGGTGATGCACAGCCGGGAGATTTTTTTTATTTAGATGGCATCCTGTATCGGCGTTTTCAAGACCCCAACCGTAGCTGGAAGATGGGGTCCGGGGTAGTGGACCAGTTGATGGTGCCGCGGGAGTGCAGGGATAGCCTACTGAGTTTGGCGCATGACACACCGCTGGCAGGACATTTGGGGGTAAGAAAAACGGTGGCGGCTTTGGGGAAGTTGTTTTGGTGGCCGGGGATGAAGTCTCATGTGCAGTCCTGGATAAACTCATGTGATATTTGTCAACGGGTCGGGAAACCAAACCAAGTTATTCCTAAAGCTCCGTTGCACCCTATTCCTGTAATTGGGCCACCTTTTAGTAAGATTGTTGTTGACATGGTTGGTCCCCTCCCTCCCACAAAGGCTGGTAATAAATTTTTGTTAACCATCATGGATGTTGCCACTAGATACCCCGATGCATACCCCATGAAAAACGGCATGGCTAAGACGGTAGTCAGTAACTTGTTGTGGTACTTTTCAAGGTACGGGTACCCGGAGGAGATTCAGTCTGATCAGGGGTCCAATTTCACCTCCAATCTCTTTAAGCAAACAATGCAACAGCATGGAATACGGGCGGTGGTATCGTCAGCGTATCACCCTGAGAGCCAAGGGGTGCTTGAGCGGTGGCATGCCACCCTTAAAAGCATGCTCAGGTGTTATTGTGCTGATAACGGAAGAGATTGGGATCTTGGATTGCCGTATGTACTGTTTGCTGCTCGGGAAGTGCCTGGTGAGAGCCTGGGATTTAGTCCAAACGAGCTGATTTTTGGACACCGAGTCAGGGGCCCCCTTAATATGCTGCGGGAAATTTGGGAAGGAACTGTGCCGCCTTGTTCCTTGTTGAAGTATGTGTTTGAAAGCCGTGAGCGCATGCTTAAGAGTCTGGAGATGGCAGGTCGGAATTTAACAGGGTCACAAGCTTTAATGAAGGACAGGTATGATCGCAAAGTGAAGCTCCGGGAGTTCATTGTGGGACAGGAGGTGTTGATTTTGTTGCCTTTGGTTGGTAACCCCTTGTCGGCGAAGTATACTGGACCCTATAAAATTGTGGAGAAAATTTCGGACCTAGATTACCTTGTTGCCACTCCAGACAGGAGGAAGAAGAATCAGTTATGTCACGTGAACCTGATAAAAGAGTATGTGAGGCGCCCCTCTGAGCCTCTCACTGTCCCTGTGTTGGCTTGTTGCGGCCGTGGTGGAGAAGGAGAGGGGGACAGTCAAGCTTCAGAGGAGGATAGCTGGGATCACCATGTTTCAGCGGATCAGTGGGCGGGGAACTCGAGCCTAAGGGCTGACGAGGCTATAGCCCATTTGCCTGAGCCGCAATTTGAAGCTATCCGTCAGTTGCTCGGTTTATACCCCACTGTATTCGCTGGACATCCAGGCCTCACTACTCAGGCTATGCATGATGTTGATGTGGGGGACCATCTACCCTTTAAGTCAATCCCGTACCGTGTGCCCCCCATAAAACTACCCGCTCTGAGGGATGAGTTGGAGTATATGCTCGGTAGGGGGTTGATAGAGAAGGGTACCGTTAAATGGACTTCCCCCGTAACACTGCAGCCTAAACCAGATGGCAAGGTACGCTTCTGTATTGATTTCCGTAGGCTAAACGGTTTGACTCCAACTAACCCATATCCTCTTCCTCGGGTTGATGATAGTGTTGATAAAATTGGTAATGCTCGGTTTTTGTCTAAAGTAGATTTAGTAAAAGGTTACTGGCAAGTACCTTTGTCCGAGCGCGCTAAAGAGGTATGTGGTTTTGTGGTGGACGGGAGTACTTACCGGTGTAATGTTATGCCCTACGGACTTAAGAATGCACCAGCAACGTTTCAGAACCTGATGAATGAAATTGTCAAGGACATTCCAAATTGCACCGTATACTTGGACGATGTAATCATTTATGATGACGACTTTGAGAGCCATTGTGAGCACCTGGAGACCTTGTTCCGGAAACTTAGTGAAGCCAGTCTGGTAGTAAATTTGGCAAAGTGTGACTTCGTAAAAGCCACTGTGCAGTACCTTGGGTTTATAGTGGGAAGGGGACAGGTGTGCCCTCCTCAGAACAAGGTACAGGCTATCAATAAATTTCCGCACCCAACCACCAAGAAGCAGATCATGAGATTCTTGGGTATGATAGGCTACTACAGACGCTTTATAAAAGGTTACTCCACGGTGTTGGCACCTCTCACAGATTTGTTATCTAAAGACAAAAAGTTTTTGTGGGCGCCTGAGTGTGAAAAGGCTTTTAATTTAGTGAAGCATTTGCTGTGTACTCACCCGATACTCAGGGCCCCAGACTTTAACAGGCCTTTTCAGCTGGCAACAGATGCTAGTGGTGTAGGGGCTGGTGCCATCTTGCTACAGACAGACAATGAAGGTGTGGAACACCCAGTAAGTTTCTTTTCTAAGAAGTTCAATGCTGCACAAAAGAACTATTCTACAATAGAAAAGGAATTACTGGCGATTGTGCTGTCGCTCAGGCACTTCGAGGTGTATGTTCCAGCCTATGGCCCAGTCGTGGTTATCTACACTGATCATCACCCTTTGAGATTCCTAAATCAATTTCACAATCGCAATATGAGACTGACCCGGTGGTCATTGATGTTGCAGGAGTATAACCTGGACATCCGGCATATTGCGGGATGTGACAATGTGATTGCGGATTGTTTATCGAGGGTAGATGATCAGTCGTAGGCTATCACAGGTGTATGATCCCGAAGAGATTGACACACGGGTAGCCTCCAGCTTTGGTTTGAGTAGTATTTTGCGCTTGGTGCTTGTTGGCTCGCGGTTGTAGCCCAGCGTATTGGGTCGTAAAGCAGGAGTTGAGCGTTTGGTATAGAAGAAAAAATAGGCTGCCCTTATGGTGCAGCCGGAAAAAACATATTAAAATATAAAAATCATAAAAAAAAATCTTTCTTTTGATATAGATAGTTGCATAAGTTTGTCATAGCCTATAGAGTTTGAGTAGTCCACGAACTATCAAACGGCTGAGCTGCTGTAAGCTCGCTCTGGGAGCATGATATTGTGTCTTTTGCTATTGTTGGGAGGAGTTATAAAATGTGATTTTTTTTTTTATAAGATGTGTTTTAGTGATAAACTCAGCTTTGTTTTAGTGCCATGCGGTCGCTGGGTGTAAGGGGCTTGTTGGGGTTCTGTGTGTCAGATTTTAGCTCAGGGTTGAGCAAGTAAAATCTTGGGGGAGGTGTGACGCATGCCGAGTATGAGCATGCTGTACAGAACGCCCAGTCAGGCCCCACTCTCGCTAGGATCGTCAGGGCAGGAACTTTGGCTGTAGTCTGTGTAAAGTTTCCTAACTTAGTTTATGTGAGCCGTTGTACTATAAGTATTATAAATATGTATTTTGTTTTCTTCTGAGTCAACGAGTTCTATTTTATTTCATTAGTTATAAGTATTGTGTGTGGGACTTATTTGTAATGATGAGAGGAGAGAGAGAGATATGTAACGGGGACCAGTGAGCGCGCCACGCTGCAGGTAGGCCTAATTCCCTCCTCCCTCCTCCCTCCTCCCCCTCAGCGCGTGGGAAATCCTTTGTCGATCCCAGATTGAGAGAGAATATTACGTAATGATTGTCAGTGGGCGGTCCTTAGTAGTTGGCGATCTGCTCACTAGAGGGCCGAGTATAAAAAGGGAGGTCTCGCCATGCTTTACTCAGAACTCATCAGGCAGAGCGACTTCTCATATCCCTTGCTAACTATACATATTCTTCCGACTGATGTGAACTTTTTCTACTATCTGTACCGCCTTTCTTCCTCTTTTCTCGACCCCTGTTTAACCTCAATGATCCCGTTGGTGCAGAGCTAGTCAGCCAACGTATTATCGCTTGAGTTCTCACGAGATATATGCCTGTTAGATAGCCTATTTTGGAAGGGTCAACGTAGACTAGAATTGATTAATGTTTGTTGCACTCGTATATGCATTTCCCTGTGTACGATTATTCATGTTCCTGTTTTCTGCTGGTTTAGGTAATGCTAGACTGGGATAAGGTTCCTCGAGTTGTGATTTCCTATGAGTGCTAGGTTGTGGTTGAACCAGTACAATTGCAACGGAGATGTGGAACGCCTAGGTGGTCTTTCTGACTGTGTACCGTGAGAGTTTAGCACTGTGTTGCGAGTGAGGGCTTTTGCCTCTGCCACCCAACACTGTGCTATCTCATTTGCTTGACTTTGAGAGGATCGCCAGGAGAGAACCAGATACTAGTGATCTGGATCTCTCAAGAGAGCATCCCGTCAATTACCGTAATTTGGCCGCACAGTCTTAAGGACCTCGCTAGGCTACGAGCCGCTTGCTCAGCCATTGTCTCTTAACCTTAGATATCCCAGCTAGACTTTGCTCGACCAGCAGATACAGTATAGTATTGAAGCTTCTCCTTATGTATATTATTGTTTATGCACTATTGATTTCATGTGTGGCACGCTTAGCTACTTTAGAGATTAGTGGCCCACGAGCACAATCTTAGTAGGCTATTGCCAGTGCATTGTCGGAGTACTTCTTCTTAATGTTTGCCATTTCCTATTGCCTATTCTTATAATTCTTCTTATGTCAATTTAAAGCCTTTAATTACCAGTGAGTTATTCATTAAATTGCTGTTCAAAATCCGATACTTACTTCTTATGAGTATTCGAGAAGCATCTAACTTATCAGAAGATTCCTTGCTTGATGCTCGAGGACTATTGTTTAACGTAACGTAATAGTGCCGATCCGAAGTAGAGGGTGGAGGACTTCTTAAGTTCTTAGTTCAAGGGTGGATTACTTCGGCTTCGGCCAACACTATTCTTTAGTGTTGTAGTACTTTCTTCTTTGTTTGATTGTTGACCAGACTAGATAACTCCCGTCGTGATTATTAGTCTGTTGTGTGAAACGCTAGTACCGAGTTCTTGTATACCCCGTTATAGCAGATAGAACTCTGGAGGGTAGTGGCGTTTTTTGTTCGGCTGGCAGTACTCTTGGGTTGGGATCGTGTGTTTCCGTTGTGGCAGCGAGCCATATTCGAGTCCTGTGTAAGAGCCCTAGTGTACCTGAGTGCCCGGTCGTAACAAGACCCTCCCAGTCTGCCCTATCGTAATGCCATTTAGTCACCTAAACAGGTTCAGAGTGGGAAGGTGTGGTAGGTGATAGACAGGTGGCCTGTATCAGACAGTGATCAGAAGATCCAAGCGGGGACCTCACTGTAACATCATAATTTTCTGAATTGGTTGTTAAAAATAAGTCCAGTAGGTGGGAATTATGATTAGGATTATCTGGTACACGGGTGGGTTGGTTGACTAGTTGAGTGAGATTAAATGAGTCTGCAAATAGCTCACATTCAAGACCAGCATCATCAGTCCTGGCTGAATGAGTGAGCCATTCAACATTATGGACATTAACTCTCCCAGACATATATAACGCGATCGCGTCATATGGCAGAGTGAACCAAAAACACATATGACGCGATCGCGTCATATGGACTTATTATATTGCTAGAAAATAAGTTTATGACGCAATTGAGCCGGTTTTTTGGCTGGTAAGTCCGATAAGTTAGATGTACATGTGGAATAATCTAGCAACCCCCTAGCGTCCCTGTGAGGGCCCCGCGGTGGTAGAGAGAGTCAGTTTCTTCCCATCAGCCAGCCTAGTAGGTGGGTGTGTGTGGCCCTTTAAACCAAGGGGCCTCCATTTTGCCCAGCCTGGCTGATATTACCGCCCTAATATAACCCAAACGAAGTGCTATATCGTTGGGTTATCGATGGATTATTGTGTTATTCTTGTTTAGGGTATAAAAACCATGTTAGTGAAGTGTTTTGCTAGTCTGGTGTACGTGACCAAGGTGGGCTCCACGAGGGGCCATGGTTTCGCTTGTTTGAGGATCACTTTCATACCATATTGAGTCAATTATATTGCTATTTATCACTTGAAGTAGTGTATTTTACTTGTATAAGTGTTTATAGTGAAAACACTTTTATTACTGGTCGAGCATTCTCTGGTGTAGGCTACGTGACCAAGGTGGTGGAGCCCACGAGGGGCCATGCTTTTTGCCGAACGTTTTGCTTGTTTGTGGAACACTTTCATATAAATATCAGTCAATTATATTGCTATTTATCCGTTCAAGTAGTGTATCTTACCTTGTATTAGTGTTTCTTAGTGAAAAAACTTTCATTACTGGTCGAGCATATGTCGCCATGCTCCCTCAGCCCTGTGCATTTTTGCTCGATAATTTAGTGGTGGAAAGTGCTTGCATTTTTGCTCGATAATTTATTGGTGGAAAGTGCTTGGGAGGAAAGTTTTTTATGGGCAAAAAGCACTCTACATATACGGCTTGGTGGCCACGAGGGAATCTCAGCAGTGTGAGTAAGTACAGTCAACATTTTTGGTGGTGGTGGTGGTGGAGATGGTGGTGGTGGTGGTGGAGATGGTGGTGGTGGTGGTGGTGGTGGTGGTGGAGATGGTGGTGGTGGTGGTGGTGGAGATGGTGGTGATGGTGGTGGAGATGGTGGTGGTGGTGGTGGAGATGGTGGTGGTGGTGGTGGTGATGGTGGTGGTGGTGGTGGTGATGGTCGGGGTGGTGGTGGTGATGGTCGGGGTGGTGGTGGTGGTGGAGATGGTGGTGGTGGTGGTGGAGATGGTGGTGGAGATGGTGGTGGTGGTGGTGGTGGAGATGGTGGTGGTGGTGGTGGTGGTGGTGGTGATGGTCGGGGTGGTGGTGGTGATGGTCGGGGTGGTGGTGGTGGTGGAGATGGTGGTGGTGGTGGTGGAGATGGTGGTGGTGGTGGTGGAGATGGTGGTGGTGGTGGTGGTGGTGGTGGTGATGGTGGGGGTGGAGATGGTGGTGGTGGTGGTGGAGATGGTGGT
>JBAKBP010029593.1:0-26916 GCA_037953745.1 Lithodes maja
GCTCAGGCCCAATCCCCATTTTGGGGGTAGCCGACTCAAGACAGAGCAAGAACAGGGAAAACACAAAAACAACATAAAACAAAAAATAAACACAGATAAAAAACACAAACTCACACACATAAACTTAGCACAATGTAATCCATTATGATCCATTTGAAGATAGAGTCATATATGTTATCCAAGTCAGATACAATTGAGACTTGAATTTACTTTTGCACTCATTTCTCAATTCAGCTTGCCTATAATTAGCTATGACCATAATATTATATCCCAATGTATCGAGTATGAATGGATTTCACTGTTAAAGTTTATATAGTATTAAGATATATAACTGACAAACATAAAATAGGTTCCTTGATTCAATTCATTGAATATTAAAAGTTATAAATATAATTATGGTTGCGTGTGTATTCTCAATATTAACCATCTTTCTCTTAACTTCGGTATACCCACACTTAACTATTCACGTTTCGTAACCAGTTGACTCAAACACACGGCCACAGATATTAAATGTGTCTCACATTACACATGCTTGTTATTTTCTTACTGGAGGAGATTTGACGCTTTTCATCTGCCCCAGCGAGTGATGCTCCCCCCCCCCCCCCCCCCCCCGAGATTAACCCCCTCCGTACCAGGGTTGGGTTTAGTTTTAGTTTAGCTATATCTAAACAATTTCATGCAGCCAAGGAAGGATCTGTGGTATTTAGAATGGGTAATTGAGCTTGTATTAAGCCATTTTATTGTTACAATTCCATCTTAACTTTATATAGCTATTCTCCATTCACTGGAGAGGGTGAGATTAAAGTGTTGGGCGAGGCCATCTGTAAGTGGTGAAGCGAGTGCTTCGGTTCTCCCTCCTTCCGAGTGGTTAGATGGGCCCGCTAAGGGTGGGTCTAGTTCTTCTTGTTAATTTGATTAACATAAACTAATACACAAGAACAGTTCAATTAAATATATATTGGATTGCATGTATATAATATATGCACCATAAATTAACGATGGGGAAAAATAATATGCCAATATGATATGAAATGTTAGTATATTCAATAAGGCAGTTGACACGAATAAATAAGTTGACCATAAGGAGGTGGGAATTTGTAAAAATATATTGCTTGAACTATGTCAAAATTATAGAAATAACATTTCTGTATCTATATTAATGACGAATGAAGTAGCTTAAGGGATGTCGTTGCGTAGCAGGTGAATTTCTATATCATAGAAAAGAGGACCTGGGTGAACCTTAGCTAGGCCATATATGGAAACTTTTTAATTACCCATTCAGTACCGGGGACATCTAATATAATTCACTACAGCTATAATCAGACTATTTTATGTAGATTAGGAAGGGTCTGTGGTAGTTAAGGTGTTATTTGCGATAGTCTGTAGCATTTCATATATTAGACACCCTTCTTTTGCTTAGTCCCTACTGTACCGGCGACGTCTTTCTAATTGTATTCTAGCTACATGTAGACGAAATTATGCAGTTTAACGCCTTACGAGCGGGCCCGTCAGTAACTTCTACTACCGGCCAAGTGGGTGGTTTTACCCTAAACGACCTTGTTTCCGTGCTCTTTTTCATGCATAAACAAGAGCCAGAGCGTAATACAATTATGTATCCCTGAAAGGGCGTTAATTGAGCTTTCGAATGACACCAGAATCATCCTTCTACGACCACGCGTTCTCTTGCAACGATCGTGCAAGACGAAGGGAAAATCCCTAAAATACGGTAATTTCCTTACATAATTCCCTGTGTAGCGAGGTAGTAAGTGTGGGTGTGTGTGGAGTAGATGTCAGTAGTCGCGCGGGACCCGTGCCGAGCGGTCATGAGCCAACCTACGCTCCTCCCATCGCTCGTCTCTCTCTCAGAGCCATTATTGCTCAAAAATTGCACACAGACTTAAGTCGGGCCCCGCCACATAGTCCTTGGTTCTCTAGCCCGACTTATGTCCACCCCCGCTAGACAAGGGTTAAGAAGGATCTATGGTAGTAAATAAGGTTAAGTGAGGTAGTCTGAAGCGTGTTAGTTGCTGGAGGCTCTTTTTAAACTGACTAAAATTGTCTTATAGTAGCAAGAATGAAAATATAGACATTGCCAGTACAGAAAGGGTTAATAATATTGTCTAATATTTGCCAGAATATGATGCAAAGGATATGACCAATACTGAATGATTTAAATCTCTTGATCGTAGCGTTAATTGGATGAAGAGATTCATAAGGAGTTGCTGGAACCCCGGTTTAATTTGGCTGGCATCCCCTATCTGTTTCTATTTGTGCCTCACTTGCACGGAGTATTTCAGCTGATTCCCACAAACACCTCCTCCTCCTATTCATTTCACTACACTTAGCAACCACATCACACTTCTATTCAACAACCTAAATTACCTTGATTTTGTCTGTGTGTCAATCTTTCAACCTTCGGGGGACACTTGTTGCAGGCGGCATTGTCTTATGTCATTTTCATTAAAAAAAAAAAAAAAAAAAAAAAAATCCCACACCATTTAAATATACACCAACCAAGGAGAATATTCAAGAAACCAACAACCTTAAGGACCATGACATAGGATAGAGGTGTAATGGTTAAGGAATTTTGTATATAACTAATATATGATAATTCCCCTAATTTAAAAATTATGATTATTGGCCTTAATTACTTTTAAGAATAAACGTCCAGTTAGTATATGGGTGTTTCAACGTAATTGATATTGGGCCAAATAGATCATAAGATAAAAACCCTGATTATTCTTTATAGTAATAATAATACTTAAATTAGGCTCTCCTCCAAAGAAATTTTATTTTCACTGGACTGGTAGAGGTATTGTTAAACACGCAGCGGAAATGTTTCGGGTTCGATTATCGTGTTGTCTAACAATGAAAGTACCGGTCAAAATGTTGGTTTTCCATGCAACACGTCATTAAACTAAGGGCACTTTTGATATAACTTTATTTATACACGGTAGCATATATTTGTGGAAAGATATTTGGTTCCTAAACATCATTATATTTGTTGTAGCTACTAGCTGTATACACCTTACATTACTTTGCTGAATATTATTCTCAATCCAATATTTCTCATTTTATGCTGTGAATGCTAAATGTTAAAGTTGGTTACATATTATATAATACCCTGTTCTTTAATAATAATGATAATTTTAGAAATTCCACAGCCAAGGAGTTTGTTGTGGTTTCACCATATACTATACTGTATTGCCCAGGTAGTTTGCTTTACAACTTATTATCATAATAATATGATGCAGAACAGGTATTATTTTGAGTCAAAGATAATTTTTGATTACAAATTATGGACGTGCACCTCAATATAACACATTTGTTTTGTTCTTTGTGAGTGAGGGAGACAAAAGGCAGAACTGCCTGTAGCGAGTCCCTACCCTAAAGTTGAGACTGACAGAGCCAAAATCAAGGGATGTTCGAGCCAAAATACCTGGACACACGGAGTTTGAAGCAATTTAAATCATAGGAAGAGGAAAAGACTGATTATGGGAGAGAGTTCCAGAGCTCAGCTGTTGAATAGAAGAAAGGTTGAGAATACCGTTTCACTCTTGGGTTTGGAGAGTTGCACAGAGAAGGGGTGGGATTGTGTTGCAAGACGGGTGCTACGTGCTCTACGAAGAGGGCGGGGGGGGTATACACTTAGAGAGCTCTGAGGAACCTTGATTATTGTAATAGTGGTAGAATAGTGAACAATATGCAACATTGCAGCAAAGAGAGAGAGATTGCAGAGAATTAGTGAGTGGACATGAGTTAATGAGACGGAAGGAAGGTTTTCCTTTCTACTTTGTCTATAAGTGCTGTGTGAGACGATCCTCCCCACACGTGTGAACAATATCCTATACATGGACGCACTGTGCCCCTGTACAGAGCAAGAAGCTGCGCAGGGGTAAGGAGCCCCCGGAGGCAGTTGAGCACACTCAGCTTCTGGGAAGCTGTTTTAGCAGGAGTGGTAAAATGATCTCAAAAAAAGAGAAGAAAACGAGACACTGGTAATATTAAAAGAAGATGAAGTAAAATTACTATAACTTCTCCGATATGTTTGTTCATTATCTCGCTTGTAATTTTATTTTGTGATATATACAGTACGTTATTAATGTGTTTCATGTGATATTCTATGGGTCTTTAGATTCGGATAGCACTTTAGACTATTTAGTAATCAATTCAATTCCTAAAGCGTATCCAGTATAATGGAACAATACAGATATTAATAACAAAATTGTCAGCTCTGCTACTCTACTGGGCTGATGAGCTAGGGTATTGATAAGATGGTGAATCAAGAGCGTCGATACAATCACCAGTCAGGAGCCAGATCTACAGTTCTAGTGATTGGAGTATTGCTATATAGTATATATACGATTTTATTCAGTTAAGAAAGGAAGTGTAACAATTGAAAGGCTGCATGCTAGCTCAATTAATTCTTCTAAATACCACAGATTTTTCTTTAGCTGCATTAAATTATCTAGATATAGCTAATATAAAACTAAACCCAACCCGGGTACGGAAAGGGGTTAATCTAGGGGGAGGGTGGGGAGAGCAGCACTCGCTGGGGCAGATGAAAAGCGTCAAATCTCCTCCATGTGTAATGTGAGACACATTTAATGTCTGTGGCCTTGTGTTTGAGTCAACGAGTTAGGAAACGTGAATAGTTAAGTGTGGGTATACCGAAGTTAAGAGGGAGGTGGTTAATATTGAGAATACACACGTAACCATATATTTATAACTTTTAATATTCAATGAATTGCATCAAGGAACCAATTTATGTTTGTCAATTATATATTTTTATACTACCCGGTATATAAACTTTAACAGTGAAATCCATGCATACTCAAGACATTGGGATATATGGGTTTAGTTAATTATAGCTGAATTGCGAATTGAAAATGTAACAGTAAATTTAAGTTTCAAATGTATCTGACATACTGTATATGGTAATTTACTACCACCTTCGAATGGATCCTAAATTTTATATTATGGTATATACAGTATGTTTGTTATATAATGGCTAATGTGAACATGAACTACGTAACCTATTGCTAATTTAACGATAAGGTATTTAATTATAGGAAGAAACTGAAAACATGCATAATATGCAATGGTTCGATGAGAGACGGAAAATAGAGAGACAGAAGGGAGAGAGAAGTTATTGCTGGAACCCAAACCAGGGGGAGGAGCTACTAGACGTGAAGCAAGAAAGAAGGCAAGACAGAGGGAAGGAGAGGCTTGTTTGAGAGAGTGTGTAAGGGTGGGGATGGAGTGGGGGGCTGGGGGGAAGAAATGTTACCAACACAATTCGCGATTCTCTGGCAGGCAGGTGTATCAGGACTTATGTCCACAATAGTACATGAAAGGAACAGGGACATTTTAGTAATAGGTCTTTCTCTCTCTCTCTCTCTCTCTCTCTCTCTCTCTCTCTATATATATATATATATATATATATATATATATATATATATATATATATATATATATATATATATATAGAGAGAGAGAGAGATTTATTTTATCTCTCTATGCGCATGGCGGAGACAAAAGGCAAAGGTGCCTTCAACAAGTGTCTCCCCCAAAGTTGAAAGAGTGAGAGAGCCAAGTTAAACCTGTTATCTGTTGTGCAGTATTGGAAAGAATAGTGGTGTGCTTGTTTAGTGTAGTGGAGTGGATTAGAGGAGAAGGTGTTTGTATGTGTGTTTGTACGTGTAGGCTAAGTAGGAGACAAAAGACAAAGCTGCCTGTCACAAGTGTCCCCCCACAAAAAGAGTGACCATGAGCCAAATTCAAGATCCCGCACGTTAAAGACATAATGTCGGGACACACGGAGTTTAAAGCAATTTAACCCATAAAATACCGGTGACGACATTTCCATCCTATTCTGGTAATTATTTGACGATTGTATTCAGCTTTGGAAGGGCATCTATCAATTAAAAGGCTACAGACTATATCAATTGATCCATCTAGCCACCGTATATCTTTCCTAAGCTTCATAAAATCGTCTAAATGATGCCCAAATCAAATGAAGGAGACGTCATCGGTACTGTACGGGTTAACCCTTTGAGTACCAGCGACGTGTTATATTTTGTTCTAGCTACAATTAGACGATATTATGCAGCTTAGGAAGGATCTGTGGTAGTTTAAAAGAGTTGGTGGAGATAATTTGAAGCCTTATTATTGCTAGAGGTCCTTCATAACCTGAATACAATCGCCTAATAGTTGCCAGAATATGATGAAAAGGACGTCCCTGGTACTGTACGGGTTAAGCTATTGTTCGAAGGAGAGAGTTCCAGACTTGACTTGTTATGTGGAAGAAAGACTGGGAAGCGCTAAAGTTAGAAAGTTCATTACATTTGTTATTGATGAAAGAATTCTTGTCAATTCCAAGAACAGATTTGGCTTCATTTTGGGCAGTCATTTAAGGGGGGGGGGGGGGGGTCACCGTTTGTTTTTTATCTTTCACTCCTTTTCTCTCTTTTTTTCCTGGCTTGTATCCATTCGGCACCATTCAGCCAACTGTTTTAAAACGTTTATCCCCATCCAAGTGTACTTTTTTCCTGGCGAGCGACAGCGAGCCAGCATTGTATGGAGAAATCCGGCTTTGTACATTCTTCGATAGAAAAAATTCTCCGGCGAAGCCGGATTTCTCCATACAATGCTGGCTTGCTATCGCTCGCCAGGAAGAAATCGACAATGGATGGGGATAAACGTCTTTAAGCAGATGCCTGAATGGGGCCGAATGGATACAAGCCAGCGAAAGAAAGAGAAGGAGAGAAGGAGAAAATAAGCAGGTGACCCCCCTTAAAGTTGTGTTCGAGTCATGTGATAAGTTGTATAAGATGTGGTCCAGATACTATAGCCTATTCATTATAAGTTGTATAAGATGTGGTCCAGATACCTATAGCCTATTCATTATAAGTTGTATAAGATGTGGTCCAGATACTATAGCCTATTCATTATAAGTTGTAGAAGATGTGGCCCAGATACTATAGCCTATTCATTATAAGTTGTAGAAGATGTGGCCCAGATACTATAGCCTATTCATTATAAGTTGTATAAGATGTGGTCCAGATACTATAGCCTATTCATTATAAGTTGTATAAGATGTGGTCCAGATACTATAGCCTATTCATTATAAGTTGTATAAGATGTGGTCCAGATACTATAGCCTATTCATTATAAGTTGTAGAAGATGTGGCCCAGATACTATAGCCTATTCATTATAAGTTGTAGAAGATGTGGCCCAGATACTATAGCCTATTCATTATAAGTTGTATAAGATGTGGCCCAGATACTATAGCCTATTCATTATAAGTTGTATAAGATGTGGCCCAGATACTATAGCCTATTCATTATAAGTTGTATAGGATGTGGCCCAGATACTATAGCCTATTCATTATAAGTTGTATAAGATGTGGCCCAGATACTATAGCCTATTCATTATAAGTTGTAGAAGATGTGGCCCAGATACTATAGCCTATTCATTATAAGTTGTATAAGATGTGGCCCAGATACTATAGCCTATTCATTATAAGTTGTAGAAGATGTGATCCAGATACTATAGCCTATTCATTATAAGTTGAAGAAGATGTGGCCCAGATACTATAGCCTATTCATTATAAGTTGTATAAGATGTGGCCCAGATACTATAGCCTATTCATTATAAGTTGTATAAGATGTGGCCCAGATACTATAGCCTATTCATTATAAGTTGTAGATGATGTGGCCCAGATACCATAGCCTATTCATTATAAGTTGTATAAGATGTGGCCCAGATACTATAGCCTATTCATTATAAGTTGTAGAAGATGTGGTCCAGATACTATAGCCTATTCATTATAAGCTGTAGAAGATGTGGTCCAGATACTATAGCCTATTCATTATAAGTTGTAGAAGATGTGGCCCAGATACTGTAGCCTATTCATTATAAGTTGTAGAAGATGTGGCCCAGATACTATAGCCTATTCATTATAAGTTGTAGAAGATGTGGCCCAGATACTATAGCCTATTCATTATAAGTTGTAGAAGATGTGGCCCAGATACTATAGCCTATTAATTATAAGTTGTATAAGATGTGGCCCAGATACTATACCCTATTCATTATAAGTTGTAGAAGATGTGGCCCAGATACCATAGCCTATTCATTATAAGTTGTATAAGATGTGGCCTAGATACTATTGCCTATTCATTATAAGTTGTAGAAGATGTGGTCCAGATACTATAGCCTATTCATTATAAGCTGTAGAAGATGTGGCCCAGATACTATAGCCTATTCATTATAAGTTGTAGAAGATGTGGCCCAGATACTATAGCCTATTCATTATAAGTTGTAGAAGATGTGGCCCAGATACTATAGCCTATTCATTATAAGTTGTAGAAGATGTGGCCCAGATACTATAGCCTATTCATTATAAGTTGTAGAAGATGTGGCCCAGATACTATAGCCTATTCATTATAAGTTGTAGAAGATGTGGCCCAGATACTATAGCCTATTCATTATAAGTAGGCCAGACATATCGTCCCCGCTAACCTTTGTAACTCAAAAAGGGCTAGAGCAAATGGGCTGTAAATTTCCATACCTATTTCCCGGTTGACTCATCCTCAATGGTAGAACAAAAATGAACTTGATTGCTTTAGTCGTCTTTTCTTGATAGCGTAATGCATAAGTGAGCGGAATTTCGATGTGAGTGTCCTAGGTTCGACTCCTTGGAGTGCCACATGTATTTGTTGATTTCATTAATTGTGTTTCTAAGTGAAGTTGGTTGGTGAACAAATATAATTTATAGAGTTTAGTGGTAAATATTTTTGGCCTACTTATAATAAATAGGGTATAGTTAACCTCTTAGAGATATGACGCATTTTAGCAGTATATTCTGGCTATCATTAGACGATTTTGTGCCGCCTAGGAAGGATCTGTGGGAATTATAAAGGTAAAGCCTATCTCAATCAACCATCTGGCTTCCATATACCCTATGCAGTCTGAGTAAAATCGTCTATTAATTGCCAGAAAACAAAAACAAATAAGTGCGTCATAGACCCTCAAAGGGTTAACCTATTTCAAAAGCTTATATTATTTTAACAATGCCATCTATTATCAACGGGTTGAAACAGTAAGGATTTTAAGGGGGGGGGGGGGGGGCGTATTTATTTGCTTATTAATTTATCTTTTTATATATATATATATATATATATATATATATATATATATATATCCCTATAATATGCCTGTGTGTGAGGGTCTGTGCATAGGTCTGTGTGTGTCTGTGTGTACGTTGGTGTATGTGTCTTTGTGTGTGTCTGTATGTAGGCTATGTTTGTGTAAGTGCCTGCGTGTGTGTGTATGTGTACGTCCCATATAACTTGGCGTCTGTTCTGTTTTGTGTAGGTTTGAAGTGAAAGTAGTGACACTGAAAAAGATGACCACGTTCTTTATAGACCGGTCTTGTGTGTTGACTTATTTTGCCCTATTTTTATATTAAATTTTGCTTCACTTCTCGTGTTTCTATTCCCTGAGAGAGAGAGAGAGAGAGAGAGAGAGAGAGAGAGAGAGAGAGAGAGAGAGAGAGAGAGAGAGAGAGAGAGAGAGTTAAGGGAGAAATTTGGATTGACCTCGTGTGAGTGTGAGCAAGCATGAGCTTCGGTGTGTGTGTATAATAATAATAATAATAAACGGTTTATTAAAGAATGGCAGCCTCATGAGCTGAAAATACACATTTTACAATTAGTGGATGAACATGAGATGTACAGATATGAAAATGGTAAGCTCAGTTTACAATGGGTGAGTATAATATACTTTACATTAAAACAAGAAATTAATACAATAATTATGCTAGTGCAAAATACAAATTATCATAAATTAACCATGAGAGTAAGTGATTTACAGTGCATTTACAGTACACATTTATTTTACTCATATATATACAGAACATACATATATACGCATACGTACACACATAAATACGCATATATATATATACATACATATATAAGAACATAAGAACATGCAGTAAGTGTGCACATGCCCGTATACATAAACGCTCACGTATGCAAACAAACATACATAAATACAAAAACTGTTCTGGTAGGGTCAGGTGAGGCTAATAATGGGAGTTAAATCCTTGGGAGAGATTAAATGAGGGAATTGGAAAAGGGTTAATGGGGCAACGGACTGTAGGTCAGGTAAAGCCAATTAGAATGGAATGTCAAATGTCGGAAGAGATCAAATGAGGAGTTTGAAAAGGGTTAAGGCGAAATGGCCTACGGGTCCGTACAGGTAGGGTCAGGTAAAGCCTACTACAATGGGAGGTAATCCTCGGTAGAGAACAAAAGAAGAATATAAAATAAGGAGAGACAGCTGGGGGGAATTATAGTATATGGGACATTCATCAGTGTGTGTGTGTGTGTGTGTGTGTGTGTGTGTGTGTGTGTGTGTGAGAATACTCTCAGCCGGGCTCGAGCCTCGAACCACAAACAGTATACACTATAGACACATACATATATAGATAATTAACGCATACATACATACACATATACGCACACATACATACACATATACTGTACATACATAAATGCACATATACATATACACACATATACATAAACAAACTCAAGCAAATACATACATATATTCTAATACACACACGCACACACACTTATGCATACATTATTAAAGGAGGGCCCGTATATATGGTGTGACAGGCCGGCATTACACATTATTAATAATATTTACAATGGTTGGGATAGGACTATTTTTGTATCTGTCAGTTCTTGTCCTTATTGGTTGGAGTGTGTTGAAGTGTCGAGCTGCACGTGTTGGTCTAGGGGCGTCTGGTGGAAGTAAGTTTCTGTGTCGTGGGTGAACAAGTAGCTTAGATGCAAACTGCTTGAGTGTGTTGTAGTGGTGGGTTGAAAGTGCAGGTATGCTAAGGGTGGTGAGAGCTTCCTCGTACCCTGGGTATGTGCCACCCAGGATGAGCCTGCATGCCCTCTTCTGCACTCTTTCCAATTGACGTTGTGTCAGGGTTAGAGAGGAGGACCAGGCGGGAGAGGCGTAGGTGAGCTTAGGGAGTATGAAGATGTTATATATACTCTTCAGCTCATTCTCCGGCGCCCCCAGGGATCTCAGCCGCCTTAGCATAAACAACTTGTATGTGGCGGTCCTGACTGTGGTAGACACATGTTTCTTCCAGTTCAGCTTGTTGTCCACAGTGATTCCGAGGAGTTTGGTGGACTCAACAAGCTGAAGGGGATGAGGACCAATTGTGACAGTGGGTGGAGGAAGGTCGGTAACGGAGGTGTTGATGTGCATGACCACTGTCTTGTCATGATTGATGGTCACATGATTGACTGTGGTCCAGGCTTGAAGACGGTCGAGGATGTCTTGTAGGGGGTCATAGTTAGGGGAGGTGTTATCGACAGTAATGCCGACTGTTGAGTCGTCCACGTACTTCCAGTGGAATGGAGTGTCCTTTAGGGCATCATTAATCAAGATGAGGAACAATAGAGGCCCCATCTTTGTCCCCTGTGGGACTCCACATGTGATGTCTAGGAAGGTGGAGATGAAGCCTTGATATCGCACTGCTTGCCGTCTGTCACTAAGGAAGTCGGTCAACCACGCAACCAGGGTAGGATGTAGCCCCAACTTTATGTCCTTGTTGATGATGATGGTGTGGTCAACAAGGTCAAATGCTTTCCTAAAGTCAATAAAGGCAAGAGCGAGGGAAGTCTTTCTCTTCTCAAGATTTGTGTAAATATAATCTAGGAAGCTAATAAGACAGTGAGTGGTGGAGGAGGTTTTTACGTTGCCAAACTGTTGGGGATCTATTAAGTGACGGATTTGTGAGTAAGCCCAGGTGAATACAAAGTCCTCACAGACTAGACTAGGGATGGGCGTTATGGCAACTGGTCTGAGTTCATTAAGAGAATGTGGGGAGGGGTTTTGGGAATTGGAGTGACGTATGAAGTTTTCCAGTCTGCAGGGCATTTACTTTGCCTTAAGGAGGCATTAATTATCGAGCAAAGGGGGGTGGCAAATTCAACCGAAAATTCTTTGTATATTTTCATGGGTAGGTCTACTGGGGTTGTTGATCTTTTTTATTTGAAACTGGAAAGCTTTTTAGCCACTTCATATTCTTGAACAGTTACTGGGGGGGGAAGGGGATGGGAGGAAGGCAGGGAGGTAGGTGCGGTCTAGTTTGGGGAGGGTCTGGCATATGGTAGAGAAGTGATTATTTATCAGTTCAGGTGCATCTTCACGAGGGACATGGGAAACACAGGGGATCGAAGGAGTCCCACTACTTAAGCCACAAAGATTCTTAATTTTAGACTACCACTGACTGTGATATTGGTTTGTTTTAAATGATGAATCTTTGTAGGGTAGTAGGACTTCTTCGCCCAACGGATCTCCCTTATCACAATGTTGCGTAGGTCCTTGTAGCGATTGTTGTCCGTGTAGAAGGCCTTATTCCGATTCTGCATCAGTCTCTTGATCCGAGGAGTAATCCATGGGACGTCAGAGGGGTGCATTTTGGTCCTCTTGGTGGGGAAGAAGTGGTGGTAGGCTTCGGTGGTGGTAGATACGAAGTTGTCCCATTTGGCATCGACATCTTCTTCAGTGAGAACCTCCGTCCACGGGTAATGAACCAACCACTGCCCGAAGCCCCGCATTGCAGAGTCTGGCGTTGGTCGGTAGGTCCGGCTGACGGGGTCTGTTGATGGGAGGTGGTAGGGGCAGGTGACCAGAACACAGAGAGATGAGTACTGCGTCCCACAGGAGGTAAAGGTTCAGGTGGGAGGTACTGCTCATCCATGTCCGTCAAGATAAGTTCAAGAGTGTTGTGGTTGTGGGTGGGGAAGTCAACAATTTGTGAAAGATGCAGCTGTTCTTGAATCTCACTGGTGTCTAGTTCATTGAAATCCCCACAAACCACCAACTTGGCTGATGGAAATTGGAGTTTGAGATCATCACATGTATCGATGATGTGGTTGATTAGTGCGGGGCCGGTGGGTGAGCGTGGTGGGTGGTAGATCACACAGTAGATAATGGAGGCAGTGTGACAAGGGTGGGAGGGGGGATTAACTCTCACCCAGAGTGCTTCGATTCCCTCCGGGACCTCAATATCCAGGCGAGATGCACACAGCTGTTTCCGGGCGAAAATAGCTACTCCTCCCCCCCTCCTCTCTGTCCGAAGTTGGTGAAACAGGTCGTAGTCTTGTATCACGCATATTTCTGGGGTGATTTGCCATGCTTCAGTAACTGCTACAATATCAGCACTAATATGTTTTACTGTCACAATAAGTTCGTCGGTGTTTATTGCACAAAGAGGTGACATTGGACAGTAGCAACGATGGGAGGTTATACCAAATACGGGGAACCTCAAAATGTGCGTATGGTTTCTTTACCGTCACTTTTTTAGGTTCTTTTTTGTGTGTGTTTATGATAGGAATTCGCTTGGGGACATTCCTACCTCCTCTCCGGCCTCGATTGTGAAAAATGTTCCATTCTTTTAAACGCACTATAGTGTCTGAAGGTGGGTATCCAGCCCCCTTTTGAATTCTAATTAAGGAGGAGGCAGAGTAGCAAGGCGACATGGTTAATTATACTGAAATGTTCGTATTTCCTGTTTGCATGTCTAGTTCGTTTGGTAAATCACAATGACACTGTAAATTACACTTGCACTTATCATAAATAGATTGTTGACTTAAGGTAAAAAATACGGCGATGGAGTCGAGGATGAACTGTGGTGAGGGTAAAGGGTCACAAATCCGACCCGGGCGGCTACGAGAGCGCCTTAGAGCACGTCTTCACCTCACGGTATCAGGCGGCCGAGTGTGTGTGTGTAATAATAATAATAATAATAATAATAATCGGTTTATTTCAAGCCGGCAGCCAATGGGGCTGAAAATACACAGACTTAACCTAGATCTTATCCTAAGGGATCAATAGACTGATCCTGGCTGCTAACGAGAGCGCCTACATACTCCCGAAGGAGTAGGACGTGGGCAGGAGACTTTGTGGGCCCCCCGAGGCGGTCCGTCCAGACCTTGCCTTCACGGCCAGGGAAAGTTTTTGAGAGAACTTCCCCTGCCGGCGCGTGGGATTGAACCCCCGACACCAGCGCTAGCGCTCCCAATACAGAGTACTAAGCGCGCTCGGCCACTGTGTGTGTTATTCACTTGCTTGTTTCGTCAAGGGGAATCCACGCAATGCAAGCTAAGCTCATTATTATCGCGCCTCCTTAACTGGGAATGTATTGCGTGAAATGCATGTTAAGTGTTTTTTTTATGTATCGTTGGAATGGCTGTGGATGTGTGTGTAGTCTGTATTTTAGCCAATTGGCGACATCTGGAAACGAAGGCTTAGGGTTAATCTGTATGGTACCATTCTCACTACGGTACCAGTCTCACCCGAAGGCTTAGGTTGACCAGTAGCTTAGGTGAACCATATGATACCCATCTCGCCTTGTACCATTTTTGCCAACCCCAGATGGGACGTCACAACGTCGTCCACTTATTCCAGGTACCTATTTACAGCTAGGTGAACTGAGGCTAACACATGAAAGGAGACAAGCCCAATTTGTCTCCGCCCGGCCGGGGGATTGAACCCCCGATCCCTCGTGTGTGAGACGAGAGCGCTACCTACTAGGCTACGGGCTGTGTGTGTGTGTGTGTGTAATACATTTTATCTTCCGTTCGTTAAGTTTTATACGTATTTTCAGAATATTTTGTATGGCTCCACACAAAACAATTCTTTATTTAAAACACCCTTTGTCTGGTCGCTTTTCACATGGAGGCTTTTTGGTATCTTTTTCTTTTTCTTTTTTGTCAGTAAAAATGCATTTCACCTTTGGTTTCCAATTCTCGCGTGACGTCACTTGAACCCCCCACACCCCCATTATAGCACTTACAATACATACGATAGATACAATGATTCAAGCTCCTTGTGTCCAGACATTTTTACTCTAACGTACCTTCAATTGGGCTCCTTATCACTCTTTCAACTGTTTTGGGGTCACTTGTTACAGGTAGCTGTACCTTGTGTCTTCTTCATGCACACATGAACATATGTATGTACGAGTACCGTATATACCAGGGGTGTCAAACATGCGGCCCGCAAACCAGGTTGGCCAAGTAGTGTAAAATATTGTATTTTTATACTAGACATAATTATTATTTCTTAAATATATTATATGTTGGTACTATATTACCTTGAGTTCTAATTCTAGGAAGTATTTGTGAGAGTAAGAAGCTTAAAGGAGATTAAATACTCTTTTACCCTTAGACATTCTTCTTAAGCTGAATAAAATCGTCAACGGGTTTATGACATGCTCAATTCGGGGCCAGTGTGACGGTTCTTGCAAGCATGGTCAGTATGAGGCCCAAGGCTACGGAGATAATACACAACTAACTATAACTCTCTCTCTCTCTCTCTCTCTCTCTCTCTCTCTCTCTCTCTCTCTCTCTCTCTCTCTCTCTCTCTCTCTCTCTCTCTCTCTCCCTTTATTCCATTTACTTCTCATTATCAATTATATTAATAGTGACGTCAGCCAGGTGATTTTATTCAAATTATGAAGGACCTCAGAGAGAGAGAGAGAGAGAGAGAGAGGTAGGAAAAAGAGAAGAGACAAAAAATAATAATACAAGTCTAAGAGAATCTTAATTCAAACATTGACTTTATAGCATGTGGAAAACCCATCCAAACAATAAGCAATATAATAGTTTACTCATACTTCTGAATTGTATACTCTCTCTCTCTCTCTCTCTCTCTCTCTCTCTCTCTCTCTCTCTCTCTCTCTCTCTCTCTCTCTCTCTCCGAGGTCCTTCCTAATTTGAACAAAATCACCTGGCGGTCGTCACTGTAATAAAATAGTTGATAATGAGAAGTAAATGGAATAAAGGAAGAGGAGAGAGAGAGGTGGCACTGGTCTATTTCCTGTACTAACAAATTACGCCTGATAAGTCTTGGGAAAATGGCAAACCAGTGTTGTCAATCCATGGTCAGTGAGGGCTCTTCGTAAATTAGTGCGACAGGTGGCACAGTTGCCGTAAATTCATATTTAAATGATATATTTTTATGTGTTTTGAATATTTTCTGAAATTGTTAAATCTGGATAATATGAAGCATTTATTTTAATTTATGTTAGGACGGGTGGAGGCATTACCGGTATATTATATTTAGCCTGCTACATTAACCCCTTCTGTACCGGCAACGTCTTTTTAACTAATTTTGCTACTATTTGACGATTTTATTGAGTTTCAAAAGGGCCTCCAGCAATTGATAGGCTTCGAACAATCTCACTTATTCCTTTTTACTACCACAGATCCTTCTTAAACTGCACAGTCTTCTAAACATAGCTACAATAAAATATAAAAGACGTCGCCGGTACAGAAGGGGTTAATGCGGCCCTACAATATTGTACCGTGTAAAATTTTGCCCGCCAGAGCAAATGAGTTTGACACCCCTGGTATATACCATTATATTGGTCTATCTGATGGATGGAAAGTGTGTTGAATTTGATTTTATGTACAACAGCCGTATTTTAGCTGGTAATTCTGTTAAATATTGGTGTAAGTCTCCAATTTCCATATAACCCGAAACTAGCAAATGGTGAATTGTATGGTTGGTCCCTGAATGCAAATGTATACATTCATTCCTCAAAGAAACTTAAACATGTTTTTTTTTTTTTTTTTTTTTTTTTTTTTTTTTTTTTTTTTTTTTTTAAAGACCCATGTGATTATTGTCCCAGAAGAAATATGGATGGAATATTGATGTGTAATTCTTGTTGATTGTTTCTAATTGATCTTGATTGCAGTTGTTTCTACTAGCCCTTTACTAGCCTATTTCCTGCTGGCGGTAAAGTTCCATGTCCCCATCTTGATTAATTCAGCTATTACGAGGTACTACATAAGGGGATAAGGCCTAACTATTGATTAAGACTGTACTGTACCTACTAAATTAGCTTTAGAATAATTGGCCGTGAACTATTGATTTAGACTCTACTTTCTAAACAAAATCTGTGATCTGTTGATTTAGACTGTACAGTTGCCCACAAAAGTTAAGTTCCTCTACGTGATCTTATACATGGAAATATAATGCGCGAGTGTAGTTTCTTGTGCAGTGGTTAACTCATCTGAATAATCAACTACAAAGAGAAACTACACTTGCAGTTGATTCATACCGGTACTGATTTTATTGTGTACGTAAGATCACGACTAGGTACATAAATTATGAGGGCAACTGTACCTTCTAAAAATTGTCCGTGAACTATCGATTTAGACCGTACCTTCCGATTTTTCCACACCCCCATCGTCAGCGACCGGGCGCCCTTTCCTCTGCCTGACGTAGAAATCATTACCTTGGCATTCCTTCTCGGGGGGAGGAGGGACTTTCGTTTCTCATGGCAGGTTGTTACCCCTTCCTCTTCGCAGCATTTTACTTTATTTCGAACATTACCAGAGAGAGAGAGAGAGAGAGAGAGACAGACAGACATACACTCACTCTCTCTCTTCCTATCGCTATCTGATAGCAAACAAGCTATCCTATCCTATCCTACTGTATGTGCTTTGAGCTACTTTAAAAGGCCGAATCTAACCTATTCCACAGTAATAGAAATCAAACTGCATAGGAGAAGCTTTGTATGTGAAAGTAACTATTTGAAATGATGAGCAGCGGTCTTGATAAAGAGAGTGAACTTTACAATATCGTTAGTATAATATAAATCGGTCTTGATATGAGAGTGAACTGTGCAATATCGGTTGTATAATACAAATCGGTCTTGATACGAGAGTGAACCGTGCAATATCGGTTGTATAATGAAAATGTCTCTCCCTTCCCTTCCAGCCAACCCTTCTCTATTGTCTTTGTTCGCTACACTGTTCTCTCCTTTCTGGCCAATTGCGTAATAGTGTATCAATCAATGTATCTATATCTTCAATGGCTGTGTGGGTGTGGGTGTGGGGTGGGTGGGTGTTGCACCAAGCTACATTTTGCAATCCGGGTATAATATAGGTAGTCAAACTATTGTATATAATATCAATTTGCATCTGATACGTCTGTTCGCTCAATTGATTTGATAACCTTAGTAGTTTTGAAAAGGATGTATCTTTATTATTACCGTACTAATCAATCAATCACAACCAATTATCCCTCTGAAGATTATGACACATTTTGATACGGTAGTTTATTCTGGCTACCTTTAGACGATTTAAAACAGTTTAGGAAGGATCTGTAGGAATCATAAAGGTGAAGAATATCTCAATTAACTCACTGACTTCCAATTATATCCTTTCTAATCTGAATAGTTTCGACTTATAATAGCCAGAAAGCTGAACAAAATGCGTAATCAGATCTTGAAAGTGTTTAGTTTCCTCCTGTATGCTTATGAATATACAGTTTATTGCCATCAAATTACAAAAGAAAACTTGCAATATATACTGGTATGTAATTTGTATTTGGCATAGACTGCTGAGCCGTAACTCTCTAGCAGACACCTGAATGAGTACAGTTTTTATACGCAGCACACGAATATTTGTTTATACTTTGTTAAACATAGTCAAGTATACCGTAGTATACAATAATAATATTCATATTTGTATTATAGAATTTATAGCTGAATATGATGATAATTTAGTTATCACGTTAGTGCTTCTGGTAAGGTCAAATTTCACTTAATTTTCCAGTACCGGTATACATTAAGCTTTTCAAAATACGATTACGCATTTCTTGTCTGTTCTCTGGTTATTATTCAGACGAATGTATTCAGATTTATGAATGGGAGATGGAATTCCGAATTATTTAAGATAGTTTTTTACCACTTTTAAATAGGCCTACCACAGATCCATCCTAAGCTGTATTGATAGCCAGAATAAACTATCAAAATGCGGCGTATGTTAGTCCCTTTTCCGGTATACATTAACGTTTCACTGTTGAATGCCTCTAAAGTCTTCTCACATTTACCGTCATGTCACAAAGCCATGTCTCTTCCTTCATACAATGGCCAGATAAGCTCCTCCTGAATATATGCATCTCGACTCGCAATAAATCCGTCCTAGTTCCTCCCCTTGTACCGGTATGTACGGTAACTATCTTTCTTTGCTGTGTGTCCTTGTATGTGTCAATGTATGTGTTCTTGTCTCTTCCTTCATACAACAGCCAGATAAGTTTCTCGAATATATGCGTCTCTTCTGGCAATAAATCCACCTTACTTCCTTCCCTTGTATGTATCTATCTTCCCTTGGTATGTATCCTTGTATGTGTCTTGGTACCGGTATGTGTCCTCGTAATAAAGCCTTCTTAGTTCCTCCCCCTCTTGTATGTATCTATCATTCCTTAGTATGTATCCTTGTACGTGTCTCTGTATATATCTTTGTCTCTTCTTTCATACAACAGCTAGATAAGTTTCCAGATAAGGAATGTATGCATATATTCTGGCAATAAATCCACCTTAGTTCAACCCCCCTCCCCCTTGTATGTATCTATCTTGGTATGTATCCTGGTATGTGTCTTTGTATGTGTCCTTGTCTCTTCCTTCATACAACAGCTAGATAAGTTTCCCGAATATATGCATATCTTCTGGCAATATATCCACCTTAGTTCCTCCCCTTGTTTGTATCTATCTTCCCTTGGCTATGTGTCCTTAACTGCTTGGTCTATATATTTACCGGGTGTATATATATTTTATTTATAGTTTAGTTTCCTCGTTAGACCTCCATCAAGCTTAGAAAAAAACCCTTTGGGGTATCCCGTCAAGATAAATTTGTAAATTTTTCGGTAGAGAAATTTCCCGGCCGAAGGCCGGTTTCTTCCAAAATTAGAGGCTCGCTATCGCTTGCCAGGAAAAAATCGACACCCAAAGGGCACGAAAGGTCGTAATATTGACAACAACAAAAATAGGCGAAAGGTCTCTAAATCGCCAAACTAACGGAACGAACGTCTTAAAACCTCAAAAACAATATGCTAAACAAGAGGGAGAAGGAGGTCGAGAAAAAGCGAGTAGTACCCCCTTAACTGTGCCTGCTGGTGGTGTAGTTATGTGTCTCCAAGGCCCTCACTCCAGGGTACCAGGTATGCCAGGGAATCTTAAGGGGAGATTTTTAGTTTGTTCCCTAGACCTCCATCAAGCTTAAAATTACACCCCTAGACCCCTTTCAAGATATATTTGTAAATTTTTCGGTAAAAATAATCCCCTCTTATATTACAAGCTCGCTATCGCTCGCGAGGAAAAACTTGACGCTCAAATTGTACGAAACGTCTTAAAATTGACAGAAATGGGGCGAAAGTTCTTAAAATCGCCAAACTAATGGGGCGAACGTCTTAAAATCTCAAGAGCAATGGGGCTAAACATGAGGGAGAAAGGGGTCGAGAAAAAAAATCCCTCTAGTGGAAATCTCCCCTCAATGGTCACTCTTTTGTAAATCTAAAATGGCTTACTTAAGAATGGGAAAAGGGTGGGACCTTTTTTTTTTTTTTTTTTTTTTTAGCCCTGGGATTGGGTGGCACTTGTGTAGGAATGTCGTTAATCCCTCCTGTACCGGTGATGTACTTGTTATTAGCCTATATTATATCAACTATTAAACGATTTTGTTCAGCTTACAAAGGAGTACAAAGGAAATCAAGCAACAACAGATCTAGTGACCCTTCTAGGCTGCTTGTCCTCCAAAACACTGAGGATCAAGTGTCCAAACAGTGGTTTAGAGTGGGTATGGGAATATTGGAAAGGGAACTACTGCCCTGGAACTAATGTCCGTGGCAGGATTAGGAAGTTAGTAGGGGACAGATGGGTTAGTAACTGAGGGGAGGATAAAATAAAGTTATTCATTTACAAACGCAGTCAGTCGCGGGTTTGATGCGAGATATTTGTCTAGGCGAAGTTTAAATGAATCAACGGTGCTGCAGTCTATAACATCTCGGGGAAGCCCATTCCACAAGTTGACAACTCGATTGAAGAAGACATTTTTAGCTTCGTGGGAGTTAAAAGATTTACCAATAATTTTGCAACCGGTTTCCCCGCGTGTAATTAGATTGGTCGATAGTGAAGTACTTACTACAGTTCATATTGTCGATGCCTTTGATGATTTTGAACACTTGAATTAAGTCGCCTCTTAATCTGCGCTGGGTTAAAGAAAATAGATTTAATTCTCTAAGACGCTCCTCGTATGGTTTGTTCTTTAGACTCTGTATCATTTTGGTAACTCTACGTTGAACTCGTTCTAGCTTGTCTATATCTTTTTGGTAATAAGGGCACCAGGATTGAAAGCAGTATTCCAGAAGAGGGCGGACTAAGGAATTGTAAAGGGTTAGGATAACGTCTTTGGATTTATGCTCAAATGACCTGCCTATAAAGCCAATTATTTTGTTTGCCTTCTTAACAACTTCTGAACATTGTTGACTCGGTTTTAGGTTACTCGATATTGTTACTCCCAGATCGGTTTCTCTGTTTAAATTCTTAAGCTGAGTGCCATTCATCAAATAGTTTGCTTTCTCATTTTGGTATCCGATATGTAGTACTTTACATTTATCCGCATTGAAACTCATTTGCCAAATTTGGGCCCAACATGACAACTTATCTAGATTGTGTTGCATATTGTCAACTTGTTCTTTTGAGAGTACGCTATTTGCATTTTTTGTATCGTCAGCAAATTTTGAGATTGTACAGGTGAGACCCTCATCTATGTCGTTGATGTAAATTATAAAGAGAATTGGTCCTAGTACCGATCCCTGGGGTACCCCGCTACTTATATTACGAAGGATGTCTACCAATTAAATGGCCACAGACTACCTCAATCAATTCTTTTAGCTACCATATGTCCTTCCTAAGCTTCATAAAATCGTCTGAATGTAGCTAGAATAAAATTAAGAAGACGTCGTCGGTACAGAAGGGGTTAATGTGTATTATATTAACTGTTCAAATAAGATTGGCAGCTTAAGGGGAGATGGGCTGTTTTTCTGGTCCCCTTTTTTCCTCATGTTTAGCCCCATTAGTTTTCAGATTGTACGACGTTCGGCCCATTAGTTTGGTGATTTTAAGACCTTTCGCCCCATTTCTTTGTCAATATTAAGACTTTTTGTGTCATTTTGGTGTAAAAAAAAAATCCTGGCGAGCGATAGCGAGCTTGTCATTTAAGAGAAACTCTTCGGCCGGGATATTTTTCTATCGGAAAATTTAAAAATGTATCTTGAAGGAGGGTCTTGGGCGGGTGTTTTTTTAAGCTTGATGGAGGTCTAGGGATCAAACTAATAAAATAATAAATAGCTACATAAATTAACAAATATATACGCCCATCTTCCCTTAATATATCGTACTTCTCAGTTAGCCTACTCTTTATCGGTTAAGTTAGTTGTTTCAGATATAATAGTTAATTATTTAGCATCGTGACCACTGACAACCAGTCATGTTCATTTATAGGGTAAACGTGTGAATTGGATTGGATTAGAATTTACATGATGCATTTGAAACTTATCCTTAGTGTATTCAGCTGACGATAATGTTACCCGTGTCAGATGATTCATCCTTTCGGTAGGAGGAGGTTTCGTTTACTCTCTTTGTGTCTCATAAACCGATTTTATACCATTTTGGAAGGAACTGTAGCAGTAAGTACCGCACCGTATGATATTTATCTTGTATCCATAAAGACACTTCCTATGCTTATTAATATCGTCTTTTTGTAAGCCTAATTACATGTACCAGGTAGCCTACTTTAACGCCAATGTATCGTCTCATGGTTATTTAATATTGTTTTCTCAAAACAAATCATTTGCTAGCATTTTCTTTGGATACCGGTAATGTAAGTAAACATACAGTATCGTTACTAAATTACTTTAGTAAACTCTCATATGTCCTTCCGAAGCTAGATAATATTGCCTAGTGATAGCCCCCTCCCCCCTTAAAAAAATAGGAAAACAAAAAGCAAGAGAGGTGTCATCGGATTCTGAAACGTTTTACGACACTCAATCTCCTCCTTTTCCTCTCCTATAGATCAAGGTATATAGACTACAGTCTGATCTCTTACAAAGGTGAATCCATTTCCTCTTGGTATCGTCGTCTTGGAGAAGGCCTATGACAGAGTGGATAGAGTAGGTATGTGGAAAGTACTTAGAATATACGGAGTAGATGGCAAGTTGCTGAAAGCAGTGAAGAGCATGTATAAGGGTGCAAAGGCGGCAGTACGTGTGGAGAATGAGCAGAGCGAGTTCTTTGACCTGAATGTTGGGTTGAAACAGGGGTGTATGATGTCCCAGTGGTTGTTTACTGTATATATGGATGGAGTCATGAAAGAAATACTAGGAAGAGCAGTGGATGTTGGTGTATCGTTGAAAAGGGAGGGTAATGAATGGAAGCTGCCTATACTGCTGTTTGCGGATGATACAGTTCTGATGAGCGATAATGAATGGGAGTTGCAGGGTCTGGTAAATGAGTTTGGAACAGTGTGCGAAAAACGAAGTTTGAAGGTAAATGCGGGGAAGAGCAAGGTTATGGTCTTCGAAAGGGTTGAAGTCACAGAGTGTGAGGTCAATTTGAACGGTCAGGTTATGGAGATCGTCAGCTCTTTTAAGTATCTGGGCAGTGTGTTGAGTAAAGCTGGGACTATGGATGAAGAAGTGCGGGAGAGGGTACAACAGGGGAAGAGGGTTGTAGGAATGCTGAAAGTAGTAACAAGAAATAGGGTGGTCAGTATGGAAGTGAAGAAGTCCTTGCATGACAGTGTGGTAATCCCGACACTGACTTACGGAAGCGAAGCATGGACGTTTGAAAAGAAATAAAGACCAAGAATGAGAGGGGTGGAAATGAGTTACTTGAGAAGTGCGTGCGGAGTTACCTGGAGGGATAGACAGAGGAAGTAAGAAGGAGGTGTGGTGTAGAGGTAGATGTGCTGGAAAGTGTGAAAAGGAACACCTTGAGATGGTTCGGCCATATGGAACGTATGGAAAGCGAGAGAATGACTAAGAAGGTGTACGAAAGCGAGGTGGAAGGACAGAGAGGGAGAGGTAGACCTAAAGAGAGGTGGAAGGATGGAGTGAGGAAGTATATGGATGAATGCGGTGCTGGTTGGGAGGAAGGGCGTCGACTGACTGGGGACAGAGGTGCATGGGGGCGGTTCGTTCGTGGTCACCCCTTCGGGGATCACAGCGTCAGGCAATAGATAGATAGATAGATCGTTGTCTTTGGGAAGTTTAGGGACTCTGGTGACAATACTGTACCTTATACTGTATATCTTGCTATAGACCTTCCCTCTGCATAAGACGTTAAGGGAGGGAGAGCTGGGGGAAGGGGTGGATAGGGGTAGCAGAGATAGCAGAAAGGGAGGGAACATAAGAGTAAGCAAGACCTTTCCTCCTTTCTCCGGCCTTCCTCATTCCTGCATTCTGTTAACGGGAGAACGAGAGGAAGGGGTGGGAAGATAAAGAGTAGGCAAGGCCTTTCCTCCTTTCTCTGTCCTTCCTTTGGGAGAAAAATGAGAGAACAGAGGAGGATATGAAGGGGGAAGATGAGGAGGAGGATGAAGAAGAAAAGCATGGGGAGGAAAAATAGAGCATGGAATTGAGGAAAAGAGGAGGTGAAGGGCAGGGAATAGGAGGTGGAAAATGAAGAGGACAATTTGAAAGAGGAGGAGGATATGAAGGAAGAAGAGGAGGATATGAAGGTAGAGGAGAAGGAGGATATGAAGGAAGAGGAGGAAGAGGATATGAAGGAATAGGAGGTGGAGGATATCTTGTAAGACGAGGAGGGTGGAAGTTAAAGGGAATAAGACAGAGGGGAAGGGGAGTTCGAATGGAATGCAATGAGGCTGTCGGGGGAAGGTGGATAAGGGGAAGGGAGATAATTGATTAATGACGGCAGAGAGAGAGAGAGAGAGAGAGAGAGCACGAGAGCGAGCGCGAGCGCGAGCGAGCAAGTAAAAACTGGCGCCTTAGTCCATGGGCCAGGGTGAAAAACGTCTTTTTACCTAAAATATTTGCGAGGCAACCCGTTTGAAACTGTATCAAACACAAGTGAGACAATGCTATGATTTATCATAACCTAATTGTTTCAGAACTTTAGTTTTAAAGGTTCAAAGATTCGAATTAGTATAACTTGTACAAGTATAATATACTTGTACAAGTTATACTGATACATGATACGTAATACGTTAGCATATTATGCTCACGACTGTACATCAAATTCAATGAAAATGCAAAGTGTAGGAAGGGTCAGAACTAGGTTGAATAAGATTAGCTTGCTGCCAGTTGGATCGCCATTATGAGAGAGAGAGAGAAGGAAAAGGGAGGGCTGGGAACGAGTTTGCTATGTAAAGCTGAGAGATGAAACGGGAGGGCTGAGAGTTTATGGGTTCCTAGGGTTCACGAGATTGATTGTGTGTGTGTGTGTGAGAGAGAGAGAGATATATTTACATAGAATACAATCCCAGCGAGGTGTTCAGGTTATAATTCTAGTAGGGATAGCTACACGACTGAGAGAGTGAGAGAGAGAGAGAGAGAGAGAGAGAGAGAGAGTGTGTGTGTATGTGATTGTTATAGTGTTTGTGGTGGTGGGTGAAGATTGCTGGCACCACAGACAATATTTTGAGATTTGAAAACGTTTGTTCCATACACTTGGCGATTTCAAGACCTTTCGGCCCATTTCTTTGACAATTTTGTGACTTTCGAAGGATTTAAAAAAAATTCTCGATGGGGCGTCTTGGAGGTATTATTTAAGCTCGATGCAGGTTTAGGGAGGGAAAATTATATATAGTTTAACAATAATAAATAAAACAAATCTCCCTACACTGTAAACATTAATGGGTACCGGTATGCCTATGGAAGGGGTAATTGAAGGGTCCATATTATATCCCCATTTAAAGATATACTGCTGGTAATAAACCCATCTTATACAAAGATAGAAAGGTAAATTACCATCAATATACCCAATGATTCTATATACCTCTTTCATAACTTACGTGTGTTTTACGTATACCTGTTTAGCGGTATATTGATGGTAATAATCCCATTTTATAGAAGAATAGAAAGGTAAATCCCCATGAATATACCAAATATTTAATCCAGTTGTTTTTCATAACCTCACTTTATCCAGCTATAAGCTTTTGTGTATCAAGTTATTGATAGGCTAAGCTTAACACAATAGTTTCACTCCCTGACGTACAGTACAGTTGGTTCAGATAATCACTTTTGCAATAATGACTTGGAAAACTATAATTTATTCTATACAAGAACCTTCTGAAGTTATTATTTTTTAATGAGAGCAATATTCTGTTAACATTTATAAGTGATCCTTTGTTGTAGTGACACACACACACGAGCGCTCTATAACACAAATGTAATGTCCATTCATGTGTATCAGGACACGCTCTGATTTACGATGTTTGTCTTCGTTATAGCTTATATAAATCTTCATCACACGTACACACAAACACGCACGCATAAACATACTGATACAACCGCACGCACATAAACTTCACACATACACAAACACGTACACTATTACAGCAGGCACATTTCACCGTGTCCTCTACTCCTCTGGCGAAAGTTTACAGACACGGCATATGAATTAAATATAGCAAACCAGACAGTATCATATTGCCCGCCACCTAAAACAAATGTACAGTTGCCTACATGAGTTTTGTTTTTGTCCGTGATGATCTTATACGTGGAAATATACTGCTCATGGTTGAATAATTGCGAGTGTAGTTTCTTATGCAGTGGTTAACTCCTCTGATTAGTCAACTGATAATTATACGATGCCACACTCGCAATTCATTCATACTTTCATACACAAGATCACGACCAGGAACCGAACTTATGTGTCCAACTTTACAAACCATAATACCGCAGGGATCACGGAGTTTAATAAAGGATGGAATCATGCTTCGACTGGGTGTAAATAAACAGAACTCTTGTGCAGTATATATATCATTAGTTACACAAATATG